>JAKWIX010000318.1:10002775-10309531 GCA_027704785.1 Solanum chmielewskii | reverse complement strand
TATATTCATATTATTAGATGATATAGTAATATAATTATTTTCCATATTTCTTGCTTGATAGTCAATGTACTATTCGATTATTATGAATTTTATTTAATGAATAAAATATAAATTGGTAAAATTAATATTTCTAATTTCAACATTCTATATAATAATTCAACTTTATAAAAATTGTAGGGGACAAACGTGCAACACACGTTTCGGAAACTAGTAGTAGATAAACAAAGCTAAGCTAGTTACAATAATAACTTGAGGCATAAACGAAGAAAAGGCTAGCCTATTAATTATTTAAAATGTAGTCACCTCTTGCTTAATTTTAATTTTAGTTTATTTTAAGCCGTCCATGCTTGTTTTATAATCTCTAAGATATCCATTACTTCGAATTAACTTCATCAGTAATGAAAAAAAGAAGGAAATGATAGGAGTTGTTACTTTGGTTGACTGACACATCTTGTATGAGAAGAAGAGATATGAGAACGTTGGAATAGAGAGCTTGCACAACCCACAAGAATCGAGAAGAGTAATATTCAGCTGCGAGCAAGAGGTAACACACAAGAATAGATTTGTAGTTAAGGTTAATAAAAGTGGGCTTTACCCTAATTAGATTAGATTGGGCTTGGGCAAACCTTTTTTTTCATTTTTTGATGATTAATTAAATGGTCTATATGGCCCCAAAAATAATCTTTAAAAGGGTTTTCGAGTAATTTAGGAAGTATAAAAAATCAAATATGGTAAAGAAAATGTCAATAACGTAATTTTTCAAAATAGTTAAAATATAAATTGCCAAGATTTTAGTGAGTTTCTCATATAGAAAATACCTTCGTCCCCCTTAACAACCACTAACATGCAGATGTTCTAGGAACATAAGAAATTAAAATTTATTCTATAGTATATAATGATAAGAAATTTATTGATCACCAAATATAAAGTAATTCCTGAAGAGTTTTCTAGCTCCTCCAAAAATTGAGGACAATATGAATCGAATTTGTTGATTCTCCCCATGAACTCCCAGTATGCACAATGACCAACAATGATTTACTCTTTAGATATAAACTCTAATGCACACCGTAATCAAGAAAATCTAAGAAATTATGTCCCCCTAACCATTAGATTTATATAGTAGAGGAATATGGTATTCATTGAAACCCTACTCATGATCAAGTACTTATGTCACAAACATAAGAATGTGAAAACAAGTAAAAGTAGATGTGGACGGACAGTTCGATGCCAGTACATCAACTTATCGACTATACCATCGACCTTCTTGTAGCTACAAAAAGGAAATACGCGCGTCAAATTAGGAGGACACAAAATTATCATCTCGAGAAAATTGTCCACATTCTCTTTCATCATTAGCTAAGTGATATATTAAGAATTCTTACCTTAACTATATTTCCATCTTCAGTATTGGCGTATCTTACTTTCTATAAGCAAGACTATTTAAATAAGACAATGTATTGCAAGTTAAGGACAATGAGTCTTTAATGGAGATGCACTAATTTCAAAGAATTTACTATTTTTTTGGTCATAGTAATTTCACAATATCTTTATAACAATAAATATTGAAAAGGGCAAAGACATATAGTTGAGATCTTCGTCATAATATACGCACAACGTATTGGGATAACTCAAAAGATAAAATTATTTCAATTAATTGATGACAAAGAATGGGAGCAAAAAGGAAGAATTCCTAGATTAGCATAATGGAATATAGGAATGGTAATTAAGAGTTCTTTAAGTTACAAACCTTACTGAAAATGTCAAGAAAACGAAATGTTAACTAACCTTTAAAATGAATTTAAGAAAATATTATTAGATAAACTAGCATTCCAAATTGCTATCCTAGTGTCCTTCACGATTTCTTTCTCATAGCTACCACTTCTACAAGTTCATCACTCTTAGTCCATAACTGGTTATTTCATCACAAAGCTGCTTAGCTAAAATGCCAAACTTCACCGTGTTCGACTCTTTTGAAAGGAGAGATTTCAACCCGTAGAACCAAGCTACTCATGATTAGTAAAGAAAACATTCCATTGAAATGGGCTGGAGTGTATCAATTCAACTTCCTTCAGAATATGTCAATATATCGATAGACAAATCAATAATATGATATTTTTGATGATGCTTAAAATATTGTGGCGAACTGGCGATACATCCATATTTTTGTGGACAAAATTTTGACGATCACCTTAACTTTTGTAAGGCAATTTATGAAGATTTGATAAATTTTTTGAAAATCACCATCACTTATGCTAATGAAGTCTTGCTCAATATTATATTTTGTAGTAAAAACATATTAATGTACATTTAAGTCTAAGAGGTTCCAAAGAGGATTGTGTACGTACGTTACCCCCTAACAAGGTGTTTCCAATGGACCCTCATCTCACAACACAACACTCGATTCCTACTACAAAATTGAAATTCACCCATTTCTTAAAATTTCCCAATTTCTTCTTCCTTACTAGCAGATTAATCAAAGGGTCATGCTAATTGGTAAATAAATCAATCCCATCAACAAAAAACTCAAATTAATCACATAATCAAACACCCATTACGAATTTCTAGCTCATTTTCTGCAAAGATCCGTACTCCCAAACAATCATTATACCATAAAAAGAGGAGGAGAGTACTACCTGACGAAAAGGGTTCTTGAAAGAGTCCATTTTTTAGCACGATCCACAATAGAAAATGGCAACCAATGAGTTGGAATGAAGGAATGAAGCATTGATACGGTAGCAATACCTTCGATCTTCGACCGACCTTCTTCTCAGTAACCCATTTTCCATCCTTAATTTGCTTATTTATTCAGAAAATAATAAACTTTTTTAGATCTTTTTTACCGGGAGAATTTGAATCCTAAGAGAAAAATGGCTACAGAATGGCAAATGGCAATACAAAGGTTGTCAATCAGGTCTTGTGGACTCGCATTAATCACGAATTTGAGCTGTGAAAATAATTTGCGATATAATTATTGAGTTAAATTACGACTTACAATAGACTCTTGCTTTTGACTTCTTGAATCTGAATAGTGAACCAAATTGTCATATTATAAAAATAGTTTAGTAATTAGTGAAATATTAAATGTTTTTACAACGTTAAATGGATTCTGACCAATTGTTCAACTCGGATTTAACTTATTAAACCACAAAAAATATATAGGGTTCTAGGAGCCAATTGATTTACAATAAATTTTATGCATAAAGAAACAATAATATTTTATTAATTAACAGCTTTTTTAAGTTCAATTTTGTCCCTTTCTTGATTCTTATATTGGATAATATGCATCTAAAATGAATTTTATTTAATCTCCATGTAAAGAGGATTTTGTGGACTTTCATGAAGTATTTTGTTGTCACGAATAGTCCGCCCACATCTTGATTAGTTTGTAAATGTTCCATGAATTTGAAATTTTTGAGATCCCTCTCTATGGAATGTAATACCCTTTATATAGTGTGAGCTAGGATTAATCTTCAAGAATTCTAACTGAAGTTTGACGCATTGGTAGATTCCCACACAATTTGAATGTCTACAAATGTCGAGTCTCTGTCTCATGAAGAAACTGATTTCTTTTTTTAATAACCTTTCTGGGCACATAGTTCACTTAACTCTCTTATTGGTCGGAGTTTTATTGTTTGAGGTGTAACCAACGGTTTTACAAGAGGTCTTATGTTAACGAATGTATTAAGTATCTTTGTCAAAGCTAGAATCAACAAAAGGTCGCACCAACAACATCTCCAAGCACCTTTGAAAAGTAGTTTCAGCTTCTCCTATTCGAACGTGGACAGAAGATCCAAGTTCTGAAATTCTCAACATTACATCTGTCTTTGAAGATTTAGAGAGGAATTAAAAAAGTGTTTGTGCATGCCAGTCTTAACTGCAGATTGAGCATATCTGTCATTTTTTATAGAAGCAAACCTCAATTCAATAATTAGTCATGGAGTCAGTTCAAATATTTGAAATAAAAATGTGTTGTAACAACGTAATCTAGCACTGTATCTTCAAGAATTCCTAGTGTTTATATCATCGTGAAATCTCAGGTAGCATGTATGATCCTTGAGTTAGATCTTCAACAAGCAGTGATGGATCATGGATCTTGTAAGTAGCAGGAATTCAAAGTACAAGATATTAACTATCTTCTTAGCATTCACACGGCATAGGTGCATCAACAAAATCGATGTGCAATCCAATCCATTTCATAAATGATAAAGTTGCTACTTCCCCACAGGAGTTGAGGCACTAATAGGTGCCTACCTCAGCTCGGGCGGACAATGTAGCAGGTTTATCATTAATGAGATGGATTGGGATGGACATTAATTTTATTGATGCACCTATGCAAAGGAACTTCATCGTGAATGCTAAGAAGCTAGTCAATGTAAGGTACTGAGAAATCACTGCTTTACTACAAGTTTCACGACCCTTCGGTGTTTTTTAAAACGCTATCTCACGGATCTTACATTCTACCTGAGATTCCACGATGCTATTAGCACTTGGAATGTCTTGGAGATGTAGTGCTAGATTATGTTGTTACAACACATCTCTATTTGAAATATTCAAGACTGATTCCAAGACTAATTACTTATTTGCTGTCTACTTTTGTAAATAATGAATGCTTTGCTCAATCTGAAGTTAAGGCTAGTATGTTTGAGCACATTGTTCATGCCTCGCGCTAAATCTGAAAAGGCAGATATGTTGTACTGTCGAGAAATTTGAGAAATTGAATGTCGTGTCCATATTTGGATGGGACAGTGAAACTACTTTCCAAATGTGCTTGGAGGTGTTATTTAGTACCTTGCCAGAGTGAGATCTTTGTTGATATTGGCTTCTATTAGATACTATATTTATAAGTATAAGACCTCTTCTGGAATAGTCAATCAAACAATAGAACTCTATCCAACAAGACATTTAATAGAACTACCAAAAAAATTTCACCGGACAAGATGAGTCCAATTTATTTAAGAATTCGACATTTGAGATATCAAAATTATGTGGGACTCTACAAGATGAGTCCCATTTTATTTAAGGTTCTTAGATACTACCTATATATAGTGTCATATATTTCCTCGAATAGGCATTTCTTAAATTTCATATATTCATGAAATATTTGTAAAGTGATGATGATGATGTGGGTGCACTCTTCTTGGCAACCATTTTTCTAACAAGATCCATAAAATCATTTCATGGAGTTCAAATAAATCGTAAGGAGGTCCACATAATCCTTAGTTTGAGTGACACTAACAACCCTTGAATCACGGAGAAATCTTAAGAGAGAGGAAACAAGTAATAAACATATTTGTACTCACAATCTTTATGAATAAAATATTCATTTTATTACTATTTGATTGCAATATATTTTTTGTATTTGGGACAAAAAAATTGCAAATAAATTGGCACACCCAGTGTGACCCAATTTACCTTTATCTTCTCTCTCACAAATCAAATGCAAATCTTAATCCACTAACGCAAAGACTCAAACTCTATTTTTAAGGGTACTTCAAGTCTCATATTCGAGTTTATCGAGTCTACACGCTGACAAGCCTTGAAGTAGGGGGCATTTATAGACACCAAAATTTGGTGGAACTCTATGAGATGAATCACATCACCAAGAAAAGTGTGACAATTTTGAAAGTCACAGTTTATGGGAACATCCTCCGGAACGAGCTCAACACACTTTGTAGCTTAGGAAAATTTTAAATTGGGTTTCAATATCATTGCGGTCAATGTACGCAAATACTACTCATTCAAAATACAAAAATTCTAGTATTAAATGTCTCAACATTTAATAGATCGCCCAATACTACTAGTATAGAAAAAAGATTACTAATTATCTTTATATCCTATATTTTTACATAAGCTATGGATCATTGAGGTGCAAGCCAAGTGACTCTTTGCACTAGATATTTGGACAATAATAACTCCTGCACACCCCACTAAATAACCAATGCTAGGTAATCCAATACCAAACTAAGGAAAATTTAAGTGAATATCAAAGCTATCCGTATATTGATCATACTAGTATAAAATTACATTATGAGGCATTATGTGGAAGTTGTGATAAAGGTATTTGTCAAAAAAAATATTGATATACACAACAACTACGTGTCAATTCTAAGCTAGTTGGGGTCAATTCTCTTGAATTTTTTGATCAGGGCGAGGAGGAATGGAGGTATAGATGACATGTATACATCCATTACTTGGTCTAATAACTGGATTATGAAGACATAAAGAACTTCAGATATTAGAGGTGCACCAAATTCACTTAATACCTACCTAGAGTAGTAGGTTCATGAAACATAATAAAAAGAAAATACAATATATTGTTCAGTATAGGAAAATTCCTTTTGCATCAGAAATATAATTTTTTAAGCATATAATCAAAACATTACCTGGTCGTCAAGGATGTAAGTTGAGAACCATGATGCATCAAGTACAATTACCAGCGGTGACAAAAAAATCTTGGTGATTTAATTTGTTTATGACTTGAAGGATAGACTTTCCTAGTACCACAATCAAACAAGCAAGAATTATGGTTTAGAAATAGAAAGGCAGAGGGAGAGATACCAATTGATGTAATCCTAGATGCAAAAAAATAAAGCGAAGTACAATCAATCAAACAAAATATACTATCAAGAAAGTAGAAAGAAAGACAGAGAGATTCAGAAGAAGAAAACGGGATGATCTATCAAATAAAAGATATTTGATTACTAGAATAAACTCTAAGGGTAAAGAGAAATTAAACTCATACAAGTGAAGACTTCTCAAGAAGGTTCAATTGAACAGAAATGAGGGTTTCCCCAAACTCACAAAGAAGTATAAACATCAAATTTTCATTTAAAAATCAACTCCTAAATAAAACCTAGTTTCTACTATTTATAATAGTAGATAAACTAACCCAAGCTAGCTACAATAACACTCTTGATATAAAAACAATAAAAGTCTAATATATTACTTATTTGAAATGAAGTAATCTCTTGTTTAAATTTCCATTTTAATCTCAAATCACTAAATATTATTAGTAATGTGTAATGAGTACATGTGTTATTTGGAATAGAGTAACATCTTCTAGGTAAAAAATTGAAGAGTTTCCATTGATTCTCTTATAGCCGATTTTGAACTCGAAAGAAAATTTCAAAATTCTAGATAAGTTTTTCAGTGAAAAAATCTCATTCACCTGGAGAAACAACAACGAGTTAGAACGGTGATGAAAAAGAGATGGAAAAGATAGGAGTTACATTACCTTGGTTGATTGACACTTCTTGTTTGAGAAGAAGAGAGACAAGAAGGTTGGATTAGAGAGCTGGAACAGCCCACCAGAGAAAAATTAGTTGAGTAACATTCAGCCATGAACAAGGAGGCAACACAGCGAGAAAAAAGAAAATGAGCTCAAGTGTAAGCTGCAATTAGCTTTTATACGTAGGGTAATGAAAGTGGATTTTACCCTAATCATATTCGTAATAAATTATTTTGATTTTTTTATTTTGGGCTTGGGCCTAAATTTTATTTTTATTTTTTGTTAATTAATAAAATGGCCTATAAGACCAAAGAATTTTAAAAACAAAAGGTTTTTAAAGGTAAAATAGCAAATATTTGAATATGGTAAAGAAATGTAAACGTTGTAATATTATCAAAATGGCTAAAATATATATGGAATTTTCATGATTTTCGTGAGTTCCTCATTTTGTAAATATCTTCATCCCCCTTTCAAAACTACAAACATTCGGATTGTGCGAGCATATAAATAATTGAATTTCTATGTACTGTAGATAATGATTGTATGGGAAGTGTACTGATCACCAAGGATGAAGTAATCCTAAAGAGTTTTCTAGCTCCTCCAAACATTTGAGAACAATATGAATTGAATTTGTTGATTGTCTCAATGAACTTCATGCACAATGACCAAGGATTATTAACTCCATAGAGGAATTTTGTAAACATTGAAGCCCATCTCATGTTCAAGTACTTATGCCACAGACTTAAAGGTAGAAATCCTTTTCTTTAATTTGAATCGCCTTGCATGAAGGATGCGTGAACAATTAAAAGTAAATGAGGATGATAGATCGATGTCAGGTGTCCTACTTATCCATTATTCTTTTCACCTTTTTTGTAGCTACGAAAATAAATTATGAGCATCAAATACGGAGGAAACAATATTATCATCTAGACAAAAATGGTCCACATATTCTTTCCTCATTTGCTAAAGGGAATATGGTGAATTCTTACCTTACCTACACATTCATCTTCAATATTGACATATCTTACTTTCTATAGGCAAGACTATTTAATTAAGAAAATTGTATTCCAAGTGAAGAGGAGTGAGTGTTTAAAGGAGATGAAGTAAATTTCAAAAAATTTTCTATTTTGTATGGTAAAAGTGATTTCACAATATCATTTTTAACCATAAATATTGAAAAGTGCATAGAAATATAGGTGAGATTCTTCCTCGTAAATTTACAGATAACAAATTTGGGATAAATAGAGAAATAAGAACTTTCAAATGATTGAGGATAAAGAATGAGAATTCCTAGATTAGCACTGTTGAATATAAAAATGACGGTTAAGAGTTCTTTTATGTTTTAATCGATAGACAGGAGTGTTCACTCAAAAGCTCAAGAAAGAGCATTAAGAAAATAAATTTAAGAAAATTTTAATGGATAAATAACATTCCAGATTATTATTATAGAGTTCTTTACAAATTTCCTTTCCCAAAGCTACCATTTCTACAAGTTCATCACTCATTATCCTATAATTGGTTAATTCATCATAAAGTTGCTTAGCTAAAATGCAAAACTTCAACGTGTTCAACCCTTTCAAAAGGAGAGATTTCAACTCATAGAACCAAATTATTTATGATTAGTAAATAAAATATATTTAATTGAAATTGCTGGAAAAGTTCTACTAACACATTAATATATCATTGAGTTGTCAAGAGCATAGTTTTAGTTTAATAGCAAAAGAATGATTTGATTTTTCTAAAACTACAAAGTATAACAGGACGGAGCTCAACAATAATGGTAGGGAGTGTATCAATTTTACTTCCTTCAAAAATATGTCAAATGTATTGAGAGACAAATCAATCAATATGATATTATCGTTGTTGCAGAAAATATTGTGGACAAATTTTTGACGATCACCTTAACTTTTTGTAAGGCAATTTGTCAATATTTATGATCAATTTTTCAAACATCACCATTACTTATGCAAATGAAGTCTTGCTCAATATCATATTTTAGAACTAAAAACATATTATTGTACAGTTGAGTCTAAGAGGTCGGATCTACACAAATCTTACCCCTTTGCGGAATAAAAAGATGCACAATTCAAAAGTTGCGTCTATCAAAACCCCTTCTGATGTCTGTTTTTCTAATATTAAACATTTAGTATAATCCCACTAGTGAATTTGAGGAGGGTAAGACTAAGATGTACACATATTTTTTTCCTATCTTTGTGTGATAATAATATTTTTTCTAATAGACCCACAATTCAAAAGAAAATTTCGGAACATGATTGTAAGAAAAAAATTTGACCAAAAAATAGCAATATAGAGAACAAATGTAGGGGTACACGTAGATATTCTTCAAGTGATTAGATAATATATTCTTTGTTAAAAAATATAATAAAAAATTGTAGGATGATATACATTTATATGGGAAAGTCAAATAATTTTGGTTGGTGAAATTTTAAAATAACTATTTAAATTAAATTATCTTCAGGTAGAGACATGGATGTATATATTTCTTTCTTTAAGGAGATTTAAGCTCATGTCAAGAACTCTTTTCACAAATCTAGCAATAATCTTCTTAATTTGTCCCCTCCAGACAACATAACTGAATCTCAAAGTACAACTAAATAAATACTAAACAAGAGTTGAATCAAGAACTATATACTAAGAACTTTTTTTTAACTCACTTTTAAGCACTCTATATTTTCTAATACAACAAAAAAAAGTAAGATCATCACTATTTGTACTAGAGAAATTCTTCGTTTCAATGAATAGGAAGATAATGAGGTAGTAAATTTGGAAGACAAATGAAGTAGATGTTACATGAGTGACAAGACATAAAAAGATAGAATAATGAGTGAAATAATAGAGTTTCAATCAGAAGTTGTGTACAATATTACTGTCCATGTTCAACCACTAAATAAAATGTAATTACTCTCAACATTATGCTGACAAATTAAGACCATCACTATTTATAGAGGAGAAGTTTTTTCTTGCAATGAATAAGAAAATTACAGAGTAGTAAATTGGGTAGATAAGTGACCTAGAGGTTAATAACATGAGTTTGAAGACATAAAAAGATAGAATAATGATTGAAATAATGGATTTTAAATGGGATGTTATGGCCAATATGGTTGACCGCGTTCAGTCACTAAACAAACGACAATTACTCCAAACATTCTCCTAACAAAGTAAAGACCGTCCTGAATAGGAAGAACAGGGGATAGTTAATTGGGTAGATAAATGGCTTAAATGCTACGTGAATTACAAAATATAAACTATAAGATAATAAAGTATCAATGAAAAGTTATGGTCATGGTTGACCACATTCATTTTCTTAACAAATCATAATTATTCTTAACGTTCTGCTAACAAAGTAAGACCATCACTATTTATAAGGGAGAAATTCTTCCTTTCAATGATGAAAAGGAAGAGTACATGGGCAGTAAATGTTGGATTTTAGCAATGTGTGAACACGAAATGAGAAGAGAAAAATGAAATGTGGAACCAATTTTGGAGGGAAAATCAAAAGTTATTTGCAAAGTGCAAATGAAAAGTCATTTATATCATATCGGTAGAAGAAAAGAAATTGTTGTCCATATATTAGAAAACATTTCCTTTACTTCTTAAAGGTCTGAGAAGAAAGTGCCCCCTCGCGCCGTCGGTGCTCGGTCGACCTCCGTTTTGGCTTCAAATTTGAATTTTTATTTGACAAATCATGTGACCTGTTAATCAATTTTTTTCTCTTATAAATTAATTCAGAATGAGTTATATAACAAAATTAATTTTGACGCAACTGAATTTATTTGGAATTTGCGTGCAACAGTCATAAGAGTCTGATTTCCAAAAAGTCGTTAATTTTCTCAAAAGACACATTATTCCTAAAAGTTGTTATTTTTTTCAAAAGACACAACAAACATGTTTCTTGCTGAACATGTCTATAAAAGGTAGTCAAATAGTTTTTTCAAAAATTGGAAACTTTTCTTCTTTGCATATATTTTCTCTCATAAACAAAGTGTCTATGAATTGAGTCTATGTGGCTTGTTACTGTTCATATGTTCGCTGATGTTATGGAAGTTTCAGGCACCACTACTTCTTTAACAAGATAAATCTATTTTATCTTGGGAGTAATTATATGTATCCTCGGGTACAGTGAGGGGATTAAATTTCTTAAGGAGACACAGTAGTTTCAATGGACTCAGATTATAAGTTCATTCTGTCAATTTCATCTTCTTTCTGTTTGTGCAATTTTTCTTAACCTTAATACATGAGATTATAGTAAGTTGGTAGATAAATGTCCTAGATATTACATAAATTACAAAACATAAAAAGATAAAACAATGAGTGAAATAATGATGTTTTAGTGAGAAGCTATGGTCTTGACTAATCATTTCAGTCACTAAATTAAAGACAATTACTTCCAACGTTGTACTAGAAAGAGTGGGCAATAGAGAATGATATGGTAGGAGACAATTAAATTATAACTATTATTAAACTGATCAAATGTACTAAAAAATTGAATATTAGTTTTTCCTACAAAAAAAGGAGGTTGATGCAGATCATGTATCAAACAATTGTTCACATCATCAACTGAATTATGTTAATTCAATTATGTGACCTTTTTTTGTTCAAAATTAAACATAAAATCTTGATATGAAAAAGGCACATGACAAGGGTTAGGAGATTAATTATAGTCTCTGATCTACATTGATAATAAATTACGAAATATTACCCGAACTACAAAACAAAAGAAATTTATTACACCAAAAAATCTTCTATAAATTTGACCACCTTCTAGTAAGCTTCACTCATTGTTTCCAAAGTATTTTTTTCATTCTTCTTTGTTTCCCTTGGCAATAATTATTTTGATCGTTCTTGAACCCACAAACCATATTTCTCACTCTGGTACTCCTCCTTATTTATGAGTCACCTTCTTGAGCTTTGTTATGTCCATTATATACCTTTTTTTCTCCAATTTTAGTCTGGCCAACATTGTACTGCATGATTCATCTTATCAACACACAATTTTGCGATTAATTAGGGCTTTTTACCCATTCCCCTAACAATAATGGCTTTGAGTTCAAGCGCAATAGAATTTTGAAGAGCTTCATATGTGTAATAAACAATGACGTTGTTTAAAATCAATAAGAGTTCTTAAATGAAATTGGCAATTTTGAAGTTCCAAAAAACATCTTGTGCTAACTTATTTTGAATAATCTGTAAATCCATATGTTGCTTAATTTGTTTAGTATAATATAGATCTTTCATAAAAAAATATATATAAATATTAGAACTAATATAGAGTATTTAACTAACCAATATTTTATGATCCTTACACTATAAATTAGACCTCAAAATGAGTTTAAAAGAAAAAATAATGACTTGCGGTATTTAACATGTCATATACTCCTTTTCGATTTAATGTAACACCATTTTATCATCAATCTGTTAAAAAATATATGACATATGTATTTATTTGAAAATAATCAAGTCATAATTTTTTTAATTTTACTATTATTGAGAAGTTATATAGTCACACAAATATTACAACGTATTTAAGAACACAAGTTTTAGAATTCTTTTTGTTTCCTGTAGAGTCAAAATAAGCATGCCTTCAAAGATAAAAAGATTTGAAGTTTAAAGTTCATCATGTTTCAATTAAGAAAATACTTTTTTTTCATATTAGTTTAATGAGGAAAGAGTGTCACATGAAATAGAAGAAATGAAGTATTTTATTTAATTGTCAAAGTTTTAGTTTATAATAAAACACATATATAAGTATAAGAAATTATAACATGTAGATTAGCAATGTATTTACTTGTCTTGGAAAGTCGAGATTCTAAAAGACAACAATGCTTGTGAGATCTCATCACATCAAAGATTTTATCAAATCTTGATAAATATTCTCCATTTTGTCATAAGAATTATAATAACTTTTTCTTCATTTAACATTATTCTTAGTTCAACTTATTGTTTGAAAAGATTCAAAAACCTTTTCCTGCATAAACATAGCTTGAATAAAGATATCAATACAGATATTACCTTTTTGCTGTCAATTTTTTATTAAAAAATGCATATATATATATATATATATATATATATATATATATATATATATATATATATATATATATATATTTACACCTTCATATTGCTATTAATGAAAATTATAAACACTCTATAGAAATGAAGAATAATTTATGCGTTTGAAGAAAGATTGTAAATAATCTTACAGACTCATTGAGAAATAATGATCATTACATACAAAAAATTGCTAGTAAGAGAATCTTAGTAGTTATGTTGATTGACTAGAAGAAGTTTCAATTTATTTGTGAGGGTTTGACTCGTACTTTGTAACCCCTCATACATTTTCTCATTCTCTAACCCTAATTTTATTTTATTTTATTTTTTAATATAAATAAGAATTTCTAGTTTGGAAAGACACCAACAATAATATAATGTTCTTTCTCTTGGAATATTTACGCAATTTGACTTTTCAGAATTTATTTTTTCCTTTTGAGATTTATTTTAGTGTAACAATAAATTAAATATGCAACATAGATTTGGACAATGAAAGTAGAAACAACTATTGAAGAATTATTTGGAGCCGATTAACAAATCTTACAATCAATTAGTGATTTTTATAATAAAAACATGAATTTGCTAGGAAATTCTTTATTAAAATGTATATAGCTAATAGTATTATTTGAGAATTTTTCCCTATATATTTTAACAATGGAGTTTTGATGTTTAGTGATTATGGGATTATTTTTTTGTATTGATAAACTCCAATCAAAAACATTTTATTTGAAAATAAAATAAAATTTAGTGCAGATTGTACCAGTTTGTGATACTTTATTTGTCCTCCAACACTTAAGGTTTAGAAAAAATAATACTGTTAGGAAAAATACTACAATATTGATATTAGATTGGCATTATAAAGTAGTAAAGAACTTATCACAAATACTGTGTCATGGCAAGTCACTGCTTTGAAAGCGATTTCGACTTGACTCCGATACAAATAATTATAGCCGGTTGCTCCCCAAGGTTTCATAGTTACTCTACAACACGTGCACTCCTGGATAAGAGTTTGGAGGTTGCGCAAAACCAAATGCCCAAAAATATTCAAAGAATATGATGAAAGGAGGGAAATTCTTTTTTCTTTTCCTGTATGGTTGATGTTGTATTTTTTATGCTCACAAATTGTCATTTTTATATAGATATTTCAAGAGGAGGAGTTTGAAATAGAAGAGGTAATTTTTCTTTTTCATATTAAGAAACGGATTGTCAAGATTAATGGCACTAAAGGCCATTATTTCACTTTTATAGAAACCTCTTGTTTGTTTAATTGAATGGATATGTTTTTCTCTTTTGAAACGCATTGTTGTTATATCTTTGTATTAGACTTAATTAACATAGTTAGAATTAACACAACTATAGT
This sequence comes from Solanum chmielewskii, assembly GCA_027704785.1. Classification (NCBI taxonomy): domain Eukaryota; kingdom Viridiplantae; phylum Streptophyta; class Magnoliopsida; order Solanales; family Solanaceae; genus Solanum; species Solanum chmielewskii. The sequence goes on along the minus strand of JAKWIX010000318.1, from coordinate 10,294,874 downwards.
ATTAACTCAACAATCCCCCACCAATGCAAAGATAAAGAGTAAGAACTGACTTTTGGAGAAAAGGAAGGAACATGTACCTAAGTGTCCATATCTTTCGATTTGCAATAACACATAGTGAAAATGGGAAAACAACTCAATAACCACAAAGTGAAAAACTCTTGAACAGAATGGATATAAAATGAGACCTCCATAACACATACTATATCCTTAAATTTTAAGCAACCTCCGCGATACAAACAAAGTACTTTTATGGTCATGCACACACACCTTGGGTCTTATGAGTGCTCTACAAAGAAGACCCAAGTCTTTCATAAAAGGAGACTATACCTTTACACTCACGTAGGTGACTCCATCAAGTCTATCTCAAATAGACCACCTTTCGTCTATAGAATCATTAAAAGCAAAAAAAGCTCAACCTTATAAAACGCTGCCTCACGCCAGAGGGATAGAAATGTGGTGTATATTGAGGTCAAACTGGTCCACCGCATTACCTCAATCAATGGGATTTAGACCTATCTTCCTCGACGTTTGAAGGATTATTTTAGTTTCAAGCCTTTGATGATAGGATTCGCCTAATTTCTTTCGGACCTGGCATATTCCAAGGAAATAACACTCAGTTTCAACAAATGTTGAAATGCACCATGTCTGATGTGAATATGTCTTTTTTATTATTATTGTACACACTATTTTTGTCAGTTCCAATTACTGCTTGTGAGTCATAGTGAAGAGAAACTGGTGAAGCTTCTCTTCCCCACAAAGGCATATCTTCCAAAAGATTTCTCAGCCATTCAGCTTCTTGCCCTGCCAACTCGAGACCAATGAATTCTGATTCCATGGTAGAATGTGCTATACAAGTCTGTTTAGAAGACTTCCATGAAATAGAGCATGCACTCAAAGTAAACACATAGCCACTGGTGGAGCTAACTTCATCATTGTCAGTTACCCAGTCTGCATCAAAAAAACTTTTTAAAACAACAGTAAATTTATTAAGATGCAAACACCAATTTGTAGTACCTCTCAAATACCTTAGCAATCGATGAAGAGCATTCCAGTGTTCACTACTAGGATTATTAGTATATCAACTCAATCTACTAACAACATAAGCTATATCAAGACGCGTATAGTTCATGAGAAATATTACACACCCAATTATTTTAGCGTATTTAGTTTGAGAAACACTAGATTCTTTATTCTTCTTTAAGTGTATGCTAGAATGATAAGGAGTTCTCACTGGAACTACATCAAAACAATCAATCTTTTTCAACATCTTTTCATTGTAATAAGACTGACACAAAGAGAAACCATTAACAGTTTTTTTGATTTTAACTCCCAAATCACATTGCTTCACCAAGGTCTTTAATTTCAAATTTAGAATACAAAAGATTCTTAGTCTCATTAATAACATTCACATTAGGACCAAAGATTAACATATCATCTACATATAAACATATAATGACACAATCTTAACCTATCATCTTAGAATTAACAGATGTATCATATGAATTTTCAACAAAGTCATTGTCCACTAATGTGATATTTAATTTTTCATACCATTGCTTAAGTACTTGTTTTAGTCCATACAAGGACTTTTTCAGTTTGCATACTTTATCCTATTTTCTTGGAACCACAAAGCCCTCTGGTTGAGTCATATAGATCTCTTTCTTTAAATCACCATTTAGAAATGACGTTTTGACATCCATTTGATGTGCCACTAAGTCATGAATAACGGCAAAAGCAATAAGAGTTCTAATGTTTGTTGTTTTAGTCACAGGAGAATAAATATCAAAGTAATCAACACCTTTCTTTTGGTTAAAACCCCTAATCACAAGTCTAGATTTATATTTATCAATTGTACAATCATGTCTATTTCTTCTTAAATATCCACTTGCTACCTATGGCCTTACAACCTTCAGGTAAACCATACAAGCCCCAAGTGTGATTAGAAACTATGGAGTCTAATTCTCTTTTAATAGCCTCTTTCCAAAATATAACATCTAGTGATATCATTGCTTCATCATAAGTCTTCGAGTCTCCTTCTATTAAATAAATAGACACTAATTCGTCATTTAAAATATTAACATCAAAATTTTCAGTTAAGAAAGTAGTGATAAAATCAGGACAAAAACTTGTCTCAATTCTACAACTCTTACTCATTCTAAGTTCATTTTCAGGCTCATTAGAAATAACTCTAGAGGAAGGTACAACATGCGAATTAATAGACATAGACATAGAAGCATTATTTTGCGCATCACTCGGCACATTATTTTTCAAAGGAAAAATATACTCAAAAAATGCTGCATCTCTATATTCACTAATAGAATGATCATTTAGGGACATAAATCTATATGTAGCACTATTTTGAGCGTAAACAATAAAGATATTATCAGAAGTCTTAGAACCAACATTTACTCGTTTAAAATCAGGTAGACCAACCTTAGCCAAACACCCACACACTTTCAGAAATTTCAAGTTAGGAGCAAACCCTTTTGACAACTCATATGAGGTCTTGACTAACTTCTTATGCGGGACTCTATTAAGAATATAACATGCATACAAGACTGCTTCTCCCCACATATTGTTAGATACACTAGAGCTCAAAAGCATAGAGTTCATCATTTATTTAAGTGTTCTATTTTTCCGTGCGGCTAAACAATTTTGTTGGGGAGTATACGGAGCACTAACTTCATGTATAATAACATTTTTCTCACAAAATATTTCTAGAGTTTTAGTACTATATTCACCACCCCTATCATATCTAAACTTCTTGATTTTCCGGTCTAATTGATTTTCCACTTCTGATTTTAATTTCAAAACATGCATTCAGCTTCATCTTTAGACTTAAGAAGATATACCTTAGTGTATCTAGAAAAGTTATCAACAAAAGTAATGTAATACCTTTTTCTACCTCTGCTAAATCTGAAAGTATTAGTTCAAGTTATTTTGTCTTTCTACTAAAAACAAGTTTGAAAGGTTTCTTGGCATGGTTTGCTTCTACACATATATGACATTTAGAAAAATCATCAGTTTTTATCATAGGAATTAATTCCATTTTTCTGATCATTTTCATAGAAACAATATTAACATGACCTAGTCTACCATGGCACAAATTAATAGAGTCAACAATATCAGCAGAATTTGAAATGCTTGCATTATTGACAATCTCTTGAACAATGTTTACTACAAATATTCCTCCACTAAGATATCCCTTCCCAACAAAGTCTCCTCCGCGAGAAATAATTATTTTATCAGCTTCAAACACAAGATTAAAGCCTACTTTGGCGAGAAGTGCTCCGGAAACTATGTTTCTACGGAGGGAGGGAACATACAAAACATTGTTCAAGGATAATGTCTTTCCAGAAGTTAATTTTTGCAAAACTTTTCCTTTACCCATTACTACACCAGTAGTGGAGTCACCCATATATACACACTCTCTATCAGTAGACTCCTCAAAGTCATGTAATAACTCTTTGGTGGCACAAAAATTTCTTCAAGCGCCTATGTCTGGCAGCCAGTCAATTTTATTTGCCTGCAGATTTGCCTCAACGACTACAAAAACAACCACTTCATTACCTTCAGCAAGATTGGCTTGGACATCACTTTTTCTTTCCTTCTTTCAGTCTTGCCCCTTTCTTTGATAGCATCAAGCAGCTCTGTGACCAACTTTTCCACAAACAAAACAAGAGCCCTTAAATTTGCCAAAGCAACAGTAGTATTTATATCATTCGTGGGTGCGCCTAACTCCCCATGAGGTAATTGTACGATTTTCCAAGGTAAAAGAGCTCCTGACCAATTAGAAACAAAAATAAATAAAAACATAGTGCCAATAAAAGGAACCCAGGGCCCATATTTTTCTCTAATTTGAGTTTTACTAACATCTCGAATGAATTCAAGAACATATTCAAAAAAGTTTTGTTGAATTTGACTCTTCTGCTTGTTGAATTGATTTTTCTTTTTTATAAGTTCCTTTTCAAGACTTTCTTCTGTTTTCCTTTTAACCTGTGTTTCACAACAGTACCAAAAGATTCAACAAGATTAGCTTTAGAAGAATTAAGAGAAAGTTCCTCCATCTTATCTTTGAGATGGTTCGCATTTTCAGTCCTCATGTTACTGATAAGCTCTCGAAGGGTTTAATTCTTTATTGATTTCTATACTCACTCCAAGATGGTAAAATTTTTTCAAGAAGAACATTAGCGTGAAATATCTCACATATCTTCATGTACTCATTGAGAACATCACTAGTCAAGTTCTCATATTTGTGAACTTGTTCCATTACTTGCTTATTATAAACCATTTGGAATTTAATCCACTGACAGACAACATATTTTTTCTTTCCTGCATCATCAACATCATATTTCTTTTCCAAACTATCCCATATTTCTTTGGCATATTTATAGTTTAAAAATAAATCAAACAAAGCATTAGTCATACGATTTAGCAAATGTCCTCTACCAATTTTTTATCCTTTTCAAACTTCTTTTTAACAACATCGTCAATAGTTATAACATTGCTAGGATTAGTATTAGTGTTAGAACCATTCATAGAAGGTTCTTTAAATAAAACATAATCAAGTTCTGATTGGTAATGGAATGTGAGAGTTTTGCAGCCATCATTACTGATTTTCTAATCCATGATGTCGCGCTGAACATGCCAACACCATATCTTCTTCAACTATCTACATTTTTAAAGAAAACTTTTGAGTGTTATTTTAGAGGATCTAAATCACTTGGTAAATTATGATCCAATTTTTTTCTTACCTTTCATTAATGAGTAGATTTTAGATTCACAAAAAAATTAATATGATCAAATATGAAATGAATGAATCACGACCATTTAAGGCGAATGAGGTAAAAAGAAATATGTGTTTTCTTGTTCATTGTTATTTTCTCATAAAAGTCATGGTATATAAATTATATTCACTTTCTTTAAATAACATTTATTTTTATAATATTTGTGTTTTGCTATGAAATTATTCATTTTTTCCAAGTTGAATTTGAATATTTTACTCAGTTTCAAAGAAAGAACTTTCCAAACATTATTTTATAAAAACAGAAATGATCAACAACAGTACAAAAGATTATTGAAACATTATTGATGTCGGCCTCCTATTTCAAGTATGGAGGTATATCTATTGATTTATCCTGACTCACAACAATCATAGTAGGACTAGGAACCACCATGTACTAACAAAAATCCAAATACATTGAATAGTCACCGTGACATATAAAACCTTTAATAGCAACCCAGATAAGCCTTGACCCAAGTTGTAGAAACTTTGTCCAAAATAACCTCCCTCAAACATCTCATGAATTGAAAAATTCTTAGTCTTATCTGGTAAAATCACCAAAGCATGGTGAGACAAGGCATGAAATCTTTCCAAAAATCAATCTGAAATACCATCTTAATTCATGTTGTTAAACTGAAGTTACAGGGAATGAACATGTCGTTCTAGTATCGACTGCTACCACTTCCTAGATAGGCCTCACATGTGAAATGTAGTGTAATTCACTCTGTCGGACTCCACCAACTCCACATTTTGTAACATCTCATGAAAACTCACAAGAAATAATTTAAAGTTAAACTTCAGTAAATCTTGTGTATGTATATCTATCTATTTGGCGATAAATAGTACTTAGAAGGTATGAGATAACTCTAAAGACACTTGATCTATCCTTACTCTCTTCTGGTTAATTAATTTCGTCAAACGATCTATTTGACTATTCATTGAAGGATTTGATCAATGAACATTCAGTTCTTTCTACAATGCTGAACGGATTCTGACCAATTCTTCAACTCGGATCAAACTAATAAAACCCCGTATAAATTATAACTTTTAGTTAGGGTTCTAGTAGACAATTTCTTTGAAACAAATTTTATTTATTGAAATTAAACTCCAACAAAGAAATAAATATGAAGAAGGAAGAATATTTTACAAATTAACGGTTTGAGTACAATTTGTCCATTTCTTGATTATTCTGTAGGATAATTTGCACCTAAAATGGATGTTGTTTGATCATATGTTAAGAGGATTTTTGGACTTTCATGAAGTATTTTTGGTCACAAAGAGTCCGCCCACATCTTGATCTCTTTGTAAATGTTCCATGAATTTATGAAATTTTTGAGATCCCTCTCCAAGGGATATGGTACCCTTTATCTAGTGTGAGATAGGATTAGTCTTCAAGAATTAAGATTAGTCTTCAAGAATTCTAAATGAAGTTTGAATCATCTTGTAGGTTCCCACACAATTTTGATGTCTACAAATGTCGAGTCTCTATCTCATGAAGAAACTGATTACTTTTTGAATAGCCTTTTTGGGCACATAGTTCACTTAACTCATTTAATGGTTGGAGTTTATTGTTTGAGGTGTAATCAGCGGTTCCAGGAAAGATCTTAAGGGATCACACCAACAGAGGACCGAACAACATCTCCAAGAACGTTTCAGATTCCCATCCGAACGTGGACACATGATCAAATTTCTCGAAAATCCTCAGTAGTATAACATCTCTCGCTTTGCGAAATTCGTGAGGCATGAAGAAAGGTGCTTGTGCATGCCAGCCTTAACTGCAGATTGAGCATATTATTCTTTGTTTACAGAAGCTTACCTCAAATCATTAATTAGTCATGGAGTCAGTTTGAATATTTGAAATAGATATGTGTTGCACCAACATAATCTACTACTGTATCTCCTTGAATTCCTAGCGTTGATATCATTGTGGAATATGATCTATGAGTAAGAGTTTCAACAAGCAATGAAGGATAATGGAACTTGTAAGTAGAAAGGATTCAAAGTACCAGACATTAACTAGTTTCTCAGAATCAACAAAATCAATGTGCAACCCAATCCAATTCATTAATGCTAAAGTCGCTACTTCCCTACACGAGCTGAGGTACGCACCTATTAGTTCCTCAACCACATTAACTACTTCTTACTATTTCTAATCTTTTGTATTAGCCTACTATAAATTTTTATCGAAGGCAAAGGGAACTCTTAGTCGAATGACTTGGGAATTACCATCAGGAATCATTCACGTTTGAAGATCAAATGGTTCATTATGCATAAATTTCATATTTTACGAGCGCATCCAAAGTTTCAAAGTGTAACATTGGAAATGATTTTATTTTCTTAATTCTGAGTAAACCCTCGTGATGACTTTCATAATTCTAAAACAGTTGTATACTGACATCACATTTGAGAAAAGAGTCTCCAAGTTCTTCAAGTTATTCCGAATGAAACTTCTGGAGGCATTTCATTGTTGTCATTCCTTCATAAATCTTATTAGTTGGGATACAAAGTTTTAGTTTGGAATGATTCGGAAGCATTCTTTTGAAGTTTATTCAGCATGAATGCTTCCCCAATAAAGTCTAATGGTTCAAGCACGGAAGATAGTTATTGGCAAAATATTCTTGACCTCGAGAATCTTATGAATTCTAAGGTATATACATATAGCAGTGAATCTGTTCGGCGATGTATGGGGATTCACTACCATATGTGTATACCTAGAATTCATAAGATTCTTGAGGTCAACGATAACTATTTACCATGCTAGAACCTGTAGACCTTATGGGGAAAGAATCCATGCCGAATAAACTTTAAAAGAATGCTTTTGAATCACCACAAGGTAAAACTTTGTAACCCAACCGCTAAGATTGTGGAAGTAATGACAACAAAGAAATGTCTCTAGAATATTCATTTGGAATCACTTGAGAAGCTTGGCAAATCTTTTCTCAGATATGCTATTATTATACAATCGTTTAGGACTTATGAAAATTATCATGAGGGTCTTCTCAACATCAAGAAAAATAAAATCATTTTTAATGTTGCATTGTTCAAGATTGGATGTGCCCATAAAATTCTGAGATTTATCCGTAATGAACCATTCTATCTCAAAGTGTGGCCAATTCCTAGTGAAAATCCTCAAGTTTACAACTTGACAAAAATTTCTTGATGCCTTCAGTAGAAATGTGTTGTAAGGTAAAGTATAGGAGATTAGAAACAAGATAGTAGCTGATGTGGTTGAGGCACTAACAGGTTCCTACCTCAGCTCGGACGGGCAACGTAGCAGCTTTATCATTTATGAAATGGAACGGGATGGACATTGATTTTATTTATGTACCTATGTTATGGCACTTCATCATGAATGCTAAGAATCTAGTCAATGTACGGTACTTAGAAATCACTGCTACACTACAAGTTTCACGACCCTTCGTTGCTTGTTAAGAACAATAATTCACGGATCTTACGTTCTACATGAGATTCCACGATGCTATTAGCACTTGAAATTTCTTGGAGATGTAATGCTAGATTATATTGTTACAACATATCTCTATTTCAAATATTCGAGGCTTGTTACAACACTAATTACTTATTTGTGGTCTACTTTTGTAAATAATGAATTATATACTCAATCTGCAGTTAAGGCTAGCATGCATGAGCACATTCATCATGCTTAACTAGATCTGATATGTTATACAGTTGAGAATTTTGAGAAATTGGATATTGTGTCTACGTTTGGATGGGAGAGTGCAACTACTTTCCCAATTGTGGTTGGGGATGTTTAAGGACCTTTATTAGTGCGATCTTTGTTGATTCTAGTTTTGAAAAAGATACTAAATACATTTTTAAACATAGGGCCTATTCTTGTGTGTGCATCTCCAAGCTTTGGGGAGATAAATACTACATAGAAGGTAAGAGATGACCCCAAATGCTCTTGATCTATCTTTATTCTCGTCTTATAAATTAATTTCTATAAAAGATCTATCACACTACCGAATGAATGATTTGATCAATATTCATTTTTTTCTTCAATTTCTAATGAATTTTACTAACAAATCAACTATGATCGAACTAATCAAACCCCAAAAGAAATTATAAATATTTGTTAGTTTAAAGGAGACAAAATTTGTTTGCACTAAATCTTATTTATGGAAAATAAACTCCGACCACAAAATAAATATGATGAAACAAGAATATTTTATTAATTAATAATAGTTTGGGTACAATTATATCAATCTCTTTTTTCTTGTAACTGATAATTTGCACCTTAAATGAATTTTATTTGATATCCATGTAAATAGGTTTCTATGGATCTTTTTTTAAAGTATTTGGTTATCAAGAAGAGTCGACCCACATCTTGATATCTTTGAAAATATTTCATGAATTTTTGAAGTTTTAAAGATTCCTTCGTAAGGGATATATTACCCTTTATATAGTGTGAGCTAGAAGTAGTTTTCAAGAAGGCCTGATTGAAATTTGACTCATCTAGTAGTGTCCCACACAAATTTGATGTCGATGAATATCGAGTTTTTGGATCTAAAATCAACAAAGATCGCACAAACAACGAACCCAATAACATCTCCAAACACATTTTGGAAGTAGTTTTTGTTGGGTATGTAGCTAGAAGATGGGAAATAGTGGGAAATAGAGGAATTTGAAAAGTTGAGAACTTTAAGAGTTGGGAATTTGAAAAGTCCTCTTATGCTTTAATGAAAAGGAATTTGTCCCTCATCGGTGGTGGAAAGAAAAATAGTAGAGTTTAAAGGCAAAGGCAAAAGTCAAGCAAACATCACAGACAAAATGGAAGATGCAGATGACTTGTGTGCAATGACCTCGGACTGAACTTAGTTGGAAATCCCAAGGAGTGGTGTCTCGACTAAGGTGCCACTAGACATATTTGCTCTGCGAAATAAGCCTTTGCAATGTACACTCCTGCTGAGTAGGATGAATATTTGTTTATGGGAAACACAGTAACATTAAGGATTGCAGGAACTGAGAAAGTAATGTTTAAAATGACATACGACAAGGTGTTGACTTTGAACAATGTTCTGCATGTCCCTACTATTGGGAAAATTTAGTTTATGCTGTACTACTTGTTAAGAATGGGTTTAAGTGTGTCCTAGTTAGTGATAAAGCTGTAATAAGTAAGAATGAATTGTTCATAGGAAAGGGCTACCTCAATGAGGGTCTTTTAAAATTGAATGTAATGGTTGCTGACAGTATTAATAAAAATTTTGCTTCTGTTTACTTGTTGGAGTTAAATGATTTATGGCATGCCCGTTTAGACATGTAAATTACTAAGCTTTGCGAAAATTGGTTAATCTAGAAGTATTGACTGATTTTAAATATGATAAATCGAAATACGAAATTTGTGTGGAAAGTAGGTTTGTTAAACATCCTTGTAAGTCTGTTGAAAGAAATTCTAAAACTTTAGACTTAATTCACACATATATATCTGATATAAAGTCAACACAATTTCGTGGTGGGAAAAAGTATTTTAACTTTTATTGATGACTACACTCGATTTTGTTATGTATATTTGCTTAATAGTAAGGATGAAGCAATTGATGCATTTAGGCAATACAAAATGAAGTGGAGAACCGATTGAATCTAAAGATAAAAATGACTCGGAGTGATGGGGGTGGAGAATATGAATATCCGTTTGCAAAGATATATTTGAAATATGGTATTATTCATCAAACTAGTGCACCTTATACACCACAGTCAAAAGGTTTGGCAGAATGGAAGAACTAAAGGAAATGATGAATGCCTTAATGATCAATTCTGGTTCGCCGCGAAACCTTTGGGGCGGAAGCCATCCTTATAGGTAATAAAATACTCAATTGAGTACCCCATCGAAAAACACAATCAATTCCATATGAGTTGTGGAAAGGAAGGAAACCCAACTTAAAATATTTCAAAGTGTGGGGGTGTTTAGCCAAGGTAGAGGTTCCTTTACCGAAGAGGATTAAAAATTGAACCCAAAACAGTAGATTGTGTCTTTATTGGGTATGCTGTGAACTGTAAAGCCTGTCGTCTTTTAGTTCACAAATCTGATTATCCTGAGATTCATATTAATACGATTATTAAATCAGATAATGTAGAGTTTTTTGAAAACATTTATCTGTATAAAATAGAAAGTGAGTCAAAAAGTGAAAGACCTAAATGAACACGAGAAGAATCAACAGAAAATATTCTAACTAGTGAGGAACCTAGGCGTAGTACTCGCCAACAAAAATCGGCTTATATCGGAGATGATTTTGTAGCACTATTTCTTGAAAATGAGTCTCAAACATTTAAAGCAATTATGTCTTCGTCTGAGTCAACTTATTGGAAAGAAGCAGTTAATAGTGAGATCGAATCAATTTTAAGCAATCAGAGTTAGGACCTGGTTGATCTTCCTCCAGGAAATAAACCTTTAGGATCAAAGTGGATCTTTGAACAGAAATGAAACATGATGGGACAATTGACAAATATAAGGCTAGACTGATAGTCAAAGGGTACAAACAAAAGGAAGGTCTGGACTACTTTGACACATACTCTCTAGTAACAAGGATAACATCAATTAGGATTTTAATGGCACTAGCAGCAGTGCATGATCTTAAAATCCACCAAATGTATGTAAAGACAACCTTCTTAAATGGAGAGTTGGAGGAAGAAATTTACAACGAACAACCTAAAGGGTTTGTAGTTCCTGGAAAAGAAAAGAAAGTGTGTAGAGTTGTAAAATCACTTTTTGGACTCAAGCAAGCACCCAAACAATGACATGCTATATTTTACCAAACAATATTGACAAATGGATTCAAGATTAACGAATGTAATAAATATGTTTACATTAAAATGTTATGAATCATGAAGTTATTGTTTGTTTTTATGTTGATGACATTTTAATAATGAGTAAAGACTTTGACAATATAAATGATACTAAGCGCATGCTATCCAGCAAGTTCGATATGAAGGACTTAAGAGTTACTGATTTGATCTTAAAGGTTAGGATTATCAATACTCCCCATGGACTATCATATCTCAATATCATTTAATTGAAAAAGTATTGGATAAGTTAAAGAACTTGAATTTCAATGTTGTCAAAACTACAATTGATTTAAGTTGTACATTTTAAAAGAATGAAGGACTCTCAATCGGAATATGCCAGAGTGTTGGGAAGTTTGATGTATATTATGAATTGTACGCGACCATATATAACATGTGCTATTAGTAAGATGAGTCGGTTCACTAGTAATCCGAGTCAAACTCACTTAATGGTTCTCTAAAATATACACAACATTATGTTTTGCATTATAAAAAATATTCTTTTGTGATTGAAGGATATAGTGATGCAAATTAGATCACCTGGTGAAATGATGTAAAATCCACGCGTGGTTATTTGTTCATACTTAGTGGAGGAGGAGCCTCTTGGAAATCGTCGAAACAGACATGTATTGCTCGTTCCACAATGGAATCTGAATTCATTGCTTTGGATAAGACTGGTGAAGAAGTTGAATGGCTCCGGAATTTCCTAGAGGATATTCCATTCTGGCCCAAACCTGTTGGACCTATTTGTATACATTGCGATAGTCAAGCAACAATATGTAGGGCACGTAGCGTTATGTACAACGGGAAATCTCGTCATATACGACGAAGACATAACACCGTAACACAACTTCTCTCTAGTGGAATTATCACAATTAACTATGTAAAGTCAAGAGATTATGTATCAGATCTACTAACGAAAGTCCTAGTGAGAGAGGCAGTTAAAAGATCATCTAAGGAAATAGGTTTACGGCTTAGGACGATTCATCATGACGGTAACTATGTCTAGCAGACTTGAGATTTCAAGAGCTAGATTCATGGAGAAAAACAAAGTTGTGGTTGTTGGTTCGACATTGTCAATTACATATTCCATTCTAATGATGAATACAATGTTCAGGAACAAGGCTAACACTTTAAGGCTTGTTAATGAGGTAATAAAACTTAAAGTTTTAAATGATTTTCTATGTTTGGTAGATTTGACAAAATAGTGTATCTACGAGATGACACGGCTAGAAATTACCTATGTGAGTGTGATGTGGAAGCCGCTTCAAAGAGAATTTTATGTCAAAATCCTATTCTCTATACACTCATGAAACCAACACAACCGTAAGAACTATAAATAGTAAAGGGTTAATTGTGTGACATATGGTTGTCTAGGTATACATCAAAGCTCGATGGTTCAAAGATATCACATCTACCGACTGTTTGAGTATATCCGACATATGTTCACTACGAAAAGTCCAAGGGAAAACCATTCCCCATCAATGTCTGTGCATTCCTATGTTATAACCATTCCCCATCAATGTGGTGGATTGTTGGGTATGTAGCAAGAATTGATGGGAAATAGAGGGAAAGAGAGGAATTTGAAATGTTGAGAACTTGAAGAGTTGAGAATTTGAAAGGTCCTCTTATGTTTTAATGAGAAGGAATTTGTCCCTCATCGGTGGTGAAAAGAAAAATAGGAGAGTTTAAATACAGAAACACTCCTGTTAATTGTTAAAAGGGTCAGAACTAGGGAACCCCCTTTCTCCGTCATCGTCGTTGCTCGCTCGTCTCAGCTTAGGCTTCACCTTTGGCTTCAGCATTGGCTTTGGCAAATAATCGAGAGATTATTCTTTGGACAAAATTTATTTTAATTAATTAATTAATTAATTAAATGGCCAAAAATATTTTCAACTAATTAGTTGATAACAAAAGTTAAAAATTAGCCGAAATGATTCAACTTTTTAGTTGACTAACCCGACCTGACTCAGATTCGCGCGCGACCCGTTTTATTTGAACTTTCCCATTTTATTTAAATTTTCCGCCATGAATGTTCTGAATGGTTGCAACTTTCAGGAGCATTCATTACCATTTGAAAGGTTGCAAGCTTTCATTAATGGTCGTGCGAATTCTGAAAGGGTTACAACCTTTCGAAAACTATTCTTCTTGACTATAAATACCACTCATTCTTCAGAATATTTCCTTACGAGTTTTATGATCTTCTTCTTCTATTTCTACACATATTTTCTTTGTGTACTTTCCTATTGTGGATTGGTTCACTGACATTAGAGTTTTTGGTATCTACTCTCTCTTGATTAAGATCATTTTTCCCTAGGAGGTTAGATTCCAAATCAAATCTTGTATACTAGAGGGAATAATTTTCTTAATGGGACACTGTGAGTTCAGTGGACTTGATCTTTTTCCAATTTAAAAGTTTTTTATGATTTTGGTACATTTTTTTACAAATTTTACTTTTTGTGAATTAAATTTTTGTTCATCTCTCTTATTGGTTCTATAAATTTCAGTTAATTCGTATTTCTGAACATTTTATTAGAATAAGTAATTTCTGATTTTATAACACAGATTGGCAACATTTCAGCCTCCCATACGAACGTAGAACAAGATCCAATTTTCAATAATCCTCAACAGTATAGTCTTTACAAATTTGGCGAGACATGAAGAAGAAGGTGCTTATGCATGCCACCCTTTTTCTATGGATTGAGCATATCATTCATTGTTAATAGAAGCATACATCAAATCAATAATTAGTCATGGAGTTAGTTTGAATAATTGAAATAGATATATGTTGTAAAAACATAATCTAGCATTGTATCTCCAAGAATTCCTAGTATTGATATCATCGTGGAATCTCAGGTAGCTTGTATGATCCTTGAGTTAGATCTTCAACAAGCAGTGAAGGATCATGCAACTTGTAATGTAGCAGAGATGCAAAGTACCAGACATATTAACTTGTTTCTTAGCAGTCACATGGAAGTGTCTTGTCATAGGTGTATCGACAAAATTACTGTTCAACAAAGTCATTTCATAAATGGTTAAGCCGCTTCTTCCCCACATGAGTTGAGGTAGGAACCTATTAGTGCCTCAACCACTTCTTACTATTTCTAATCATTTGTCTTAGCCTACTATACATTTTTATTGAAGGCAATAGGAATTCTTAACCAAAGTAGTGTTATCATCAGTAATGATTCACATTTTAAGATTGAATGGTTCATTATAAATGAATTTTGATATTTTACAAGCACATCCAAACTTGCACAGGTAACATTGGAAATGATTTTATTTTTATGGGTACTTCACTTAATACCGACCTAGAGTAGTAGGTTCATGGAACATAATAAAATGGCAAATAATATATTGTTCACTAGAGGAACATTCCTTTTGCATCAGAAATATAATTTTTTTAGCATATAATCAGAACATTACCTGGTTGTCAAGGAAGTAAGTTGAGAACCATGATGAGTCAAGTACAATTACCAACGGTGATAAAAAAATCTTGGTGATTTAATTTGTTTGTGCCTTGAAGGATAGACTTGCCTAGTACCACAATCAAGCAAGCAAGAATTATGGTTTAGAAATAGAAAGGCAAAGGGAGAGATACCAATTGATGTAATCCTAGCTACGAAAACAATTAAGCGAACTACAATTAATCAAACAAAATATACTATCAAGAAGTAGAAAGAAAGACAAAGAGATTCAGAAGAAGAAAAAAGGATGATCTAGCAACTAAAAGATTTATGATTACTAGAATAAACTCTAAGGGTAAAATGAAATTGAACTAATACAAGTGAAGACTTATCAAGAAGGTTCAACTGAACAGAAATGAGGGTTTCCCCACAATCAAAAAGAAAAATAAACATCAAATTTTCATTAAAATATCAACCCCTAAAATAAACACTAGATTCTACTATTTATAAGAGTAGATAAACTAACCCAAGCTAGATACAATAACACCCTCGATATAAAACCAAGAAAAGTCTAATCTATTACTTATTTGAAATGAAGTAATCTCTTGTTTAAATTTTCATTTTAATCTCAAATCACTAAAGATATATTAGTAATGTGTAATGAATACATGTGTTATTTGGCAAAGAGTAACATCTTCTAGGTAAGAAATTGAAGAGTTTCCTTTGATTTTCTTATAGCCGATTTTTAAAGTCGAAAGAAAATTTCAAAATTCTAGATAAGTTTTTCAGTGAAAAAAGCTCTTTCACCCAGAGAAACAACAAAGAGTTAGAACAGTGATGAAAAAGAGAAAGAAAAGATAGGAGTTATATTACCTTGGTTGATTGACACTTCTAGTTTGAGAAGAAGAGAGACAAGAACGTTGGATTAGAGAGCTGGAACAGCCCACAAGAGAAAAATGAGTTGAGTAACATTCAACCGTGAACAAGGAGGCAAGACAGTGAGAAGAAAGAAAATGATCTCAAGTGTAAGCTTTAATTAGCATTTATAGGTAGGGTTAATGAAAGTGGGTTTTACCCTAATAATAATAGAAATAAATTATTTTGATTGTTTTATTTTGGGCTAGGGCCTAAATTTTATTTTTATTTTTGGTTAATAAATATAATGGTCTATAAGACAAAAGAATTTTTATTTAAAAAAAGGTTTTTAAGGGTAAAATAGCAAATATTTTAATATGGTAAAGAAAAGTAAACCTTGTAATATTATCAAAATGGCTAAAATATATATGGAATTTTCATGATTTTCGTGCGTTCCTCATTTTGTAAATACCTTCATCACTCTTTTAAAACTACAAACATTCTGATTGTGCGAGAATATAATTAATCGAATTTCTATCAACTGTAGATAATGATAGTATGGGAAATGTACTGATCACCAAGGATGAAGTAATCCTGAAGAGTTTTCTAGCTCCTCCAAAAGTTTGAGAACAATATGAATTGAATTTATTGATTGTCTCAATGAACTTCATGCACAATGACCAAGGATTATTCACTCCATAGAGGAATTTGGTAAACATTGAAGCCCATCTCATGTTCAAGTACTTATGTCACAGGCTTAAAGGTAGAAATCCTTTCCTTTAATTTGAATCCCCTTGCATGAAGGATGCGCCAACAAGTAAAAGTACATGAGGATGATAGATCGATGTAAGGTCTCCTACTTATCGATTATACTTTTTACCTATTTTGTACCGATGAAAATAAGTTGTGTGCATCAAATACGGAGGGCACAATTTTATAATCTCGAGAAAAATGGTCCACATATTCTTTCCTCATTAGCTAAAGGGAATATGGTGAATTCTTACCTTACCTACACTTTCTTCTTCAATATTGACGTATCTTACTTTCTATAGGCAAGAATACATAAGTAAGAAAATTGTATTTCAAGTGAAGAGGTTGTCTATAATGGAGATGAAGTAAATTTCAAATAATTTACAATTTTGTATGGTCAAAGTGATTTCACAATATAAGTTTTAACCATAAATATTGAAAAGTGCATAGAAATATAAGTAAGATGCTTCCTCGTAAATTTACGGATAACATATTGGGATAACTAGAGAAATAAAAACTTTCAATTGATTGAGGATTAAGAATGAGAATTCCTAGATTAGAACTGTGTAATATAGATATGATGGTTAAGAGTTATTTTAAGTTATAATCGATAGACATGTGTCTTCACTCAAAAGTTCAAGAAAGAGCATTTAAGAAAATAAATTTAAGAAATTTTAATGGATAAATAACATTCAAAATTATTATTATAGAGTTCTTCACAATTTTCCATTCCCATAGTAACCATTTATAAAAGTTCATCACTCATTATCCCATATTTGGTTAATTCATCACAAAGTTGCTTAGCTAAAATGCCAATCTTCAAAGTGTTCCACCCTTTCAAAAAGAGAAATTTCAACTCGTAGAACAAAATTATTTATGATTAGTAAATAAAAGATATTTCACTGAATTGGCTGGAAAAGTTCTACTCACACATTAATATATCATTGAGTTGTCAAGAGCATAGTTATAGATTAATAGCAAAAGAATGATTTGATTTTTCTAAAACTACAAAGTATAACTGGACGGAGCTCAACAATACTAGTAGGGAGTGTATCAATTATACTTCCTTCAGAAATATGTCAAATGTATCGAGAGACAAATCAATCAATATGATATTATCGTTGTTGCAGAAAATATTTTGGCGAACTGGCGATACATCCATATTTTTGTGGACAAATTTTTGAGGATCACCGTAACTTTTTGTAAGGCAATTTGTCAAGATTTATGATCAATTTTTTAAACATCACCATCACTTATGCAAATGACGTGTTGCTCAATATCTAATTTTAGTAGTAAAAACATATTATAGTAAAGTTGAGTCTAAGAGGTAGGATGTACACAAATCTTACCCCTTTGCGGAATAAAAAGATGCACAGTTCAAAAGATGTGTTTATCCAAACCCCTTTTGATGTCGGCTTTTCTAATTGTGAACATTTAGTACTATCCCACAAGTGAATTTCAGGAGGGTAAGACTACGATGTACACATATTTTATTCCTATCTTTGTGTGATAATGATATTTTTTCTAATAGACCCACAATTCAAAAGAAAATTTCGGAAAATGGTTGTAAGAAAAAAATATGACCAAAAAATAGCAATATAGAAAACAAATTTAGGTTTACATATAGATATTCTTCAAGTGATTATATAATATATTCTTTGTTAAAAAAAAAATTATAGGATGATATACATTTATATGGGAAAGTCAACTAGTTTTTGTTGGTGAAATTTTAAAATTACAATTTAAGATACATTATCTTCAGGTAGAGACATGGATATATATATATTTCTTTCTTCAAGGAGATTTAAGCTCATGACAAGAACTCTTTTCACAAATCTAGCAATAATCTTCATAATTTGTCCCCTCCAGACAACATACCTGAATCTCAAAGTACAACTATACTGAACAAGATTTGAATCCAGAACTATATACTAAGAACTTTTTTTTAACTCACGTTTATGCACTCTATATTTTCTAATACAACAAAAAAAAGTAAGATCATCACTATTTGTGGTAGAGAAATTCTTCCTTGCAATGAATAGGAAGATAATGAGGTAGTAAATTGGGTAGAAAAATGAAGTAGATGTTACATGAGTGACAAGACATAATAAGATAGAATAATGAGTGAAATAATAGAGTTTCAATGAGAAGTTGTGGCCAATATTACTGTCCATGTTCAACCACTAAATAAAATGCAATTACTCTCAACATTGTGCTAACAAAGTAAGACCATCACTATTTATAGGGGAGAAATTTTTTCTTGCAATAAATAAGAAGACTACAGAGTAGTAAATTGGGTAGATAAATGACCTAGAGGTTAATTACATGAGTTTGAGGACATAAAAAGATAGAATAATGATTGAAACAATGGAGTTTCAATGGGATGTTATGGCCAATATGGTTGACCGCGTTCAGTCACTAAACAAATGATAATTACTCCCAACGTTCTCCTAACAAAATAAGACCGTCTTGAATAGGAAGAGCACGAGATAGTTAGTTGGGTAGATAAATGGCTTAAATGCTACATGAATTACAAAACATAAAGTATAAGATAATAAAGTTTCAATGAGAAGTTATGATCATGGTTGACCAAATTCATTTTCTAAACAAAAGATAATTATTCTCAACGTTCTGCTAACAAAGTAAGACCATCACTATTTATAAGGGAGAAATTCTTCCTTCCAATGATGAAAAGGAAGATTACAGGGGCAGTAAATGTTGGGTTTTAACAAATTGTGAACAGGAAATGAGAAGAGAAAAATGAAATGAGGAACCAATTTTTGAGGGAAAATGAAAAGTTATTTGCAAAGTGCAAATGAAAAGTCATTTATCTCATATCGGTAGAAGAGAGGAAATTTTTGTCCTTATATTAGAAAACACTTCCTTTACATCTTAAAGGTCTAAGAAGAAGGTGCCCCCTCGCGTCGTCGGTGCTCAGTCGACCACCGTTTTGGCTTCGAATTTGAATTTGGATTTGACAAATCATGTGACGTGTTAATCAATTTCTTTTCTCTTATATATTAATTTCGAATGAGTTAAATAACAGAATTAATTTTGACGCAACAGAATTTATTTGAAATTCGCGTGCAACAGTCATAACAGGCTGATTTCCAAAAAGTCGTTAAGTTTCTCAAAACACACATCTTTCCTAAAAGTTGTTATTTTTTCCAAAAGACACAACTTTATGGGAAAAAATTGGTCTTAAGGAGACACAGTAGTTTCAATGGACTCAGGTTATAAGTACATCTGTCAATTTCATCTTCTTTCTGTTTGTGCAATTTTGACTAACCTTAATACATGTGATAACAGTAAGTTTGGTTGATAAATGTCCTAGATATTACATAAATTACAAATAATAAAAAGATAAAACAATGAGTGAAATAATGATGTTTTAGTGAGAAGCTATGGTCTTGACTGATCATTTCAGTCACTAAATTAAAGACAATTACTTCCAACGTGTTACTAGAAAGAGTGGGCAGTAGAGAATGATATGGTAGGAGGAATTTAAACAATAACTATTATAAAAATGATCAAATGTACTAAAAAAAATTGAATATTAGATTTTCCTAGAAAAGAAGGAGGTGGATGCAGATCATGTATCAAACAATTATTCACATTATCAACTGAATTATGTAAATTCAATTATGTGACCTTTTTTTGTTTAAAATTAAACTTAAAATCTTGATATTAAAAAAGGCAGATGACAAGGGTTAGGAGATTAATTATAGTCTCTGATCTACATTTATAATGAATTACGAAATCTTACCATAATTACAAAACAAAAGAAATTTATTACACCAAAAAATCTTCTATAAATTCGACCACCTTCTAGTAAGCTTCAGTAATTATTTACATAGTATTTTTTTGTCATTCTTATTTGTTTCCCTTTGCAATCATTATTTTGACCGTTCTTAAACCCACAAACCCGATTTTTCACTCTCGTACTCCTCATTGATGACTCACCTTCTTCAGTTTTGTTATGTACATTATATACCCTTTTTCTCCAATTTTTGTCTGGCCAACATTGTATTGCATGATGCATCTTATCAACACACAATTTTGCGATTAATTAGGGCTTTTTACCCATTCCCTAACAATAATGTCTTTGAGTTCAAGCGCAATAGAATTTGGAAGTGCTTCATATGGTTAATAAACAATGACGTTGTTGAAAATCAATAGGAGTTCTTTAATGAAATTGGCAATTTTGAAAAAAATTTTGTGGTAACTTGTTTTGAATAGTCTGTAAATCCATATGTTGCTTAATTTTTTTAATATAATACTGATCTTTCATAAAAATAAATATATAAATATTAGAACTAATATAGAGTATTTAACTAACCAATATTTTATGATCCTTACACTATAAATTAGACCTCAAAATGAGTTTAAAAGAAAAAATAATGACTTGCGGTATTTAACATGTCATATACTCCTTTTCTATTTTATGTAACACCATTTTATCATCAATCTGTTAAAAAATATATGACATATGTTTGTATTTGAAAATAATCAAGTCCTAATTATTATTTTTTTACTATTAGTGAGAAGTTATATATTCACACAAATAATACAGTGTATTTAAGACCACCAGTTTTAGAATTTTTTTGTTTCATGTAGAGTCAAAATAAGCATGCCTTCAAAGATAAAAAGATGTAAAGTTCAAAGTATATCATGTTTCAATTAAGAAAATACTTTTTTTTCATAGTGGATTAAAGAGGAAAGAGTGTCACATGAAATAGAAGAAATGAAGTATTATATTTAATTGTCAAAGTTTTAGTTTATAATAAAGTACAAATATAAGTATAAGAACCTATAACATGTCGATTAGCAATGTATTTACCTGTCTTGGAAAGTCGAGATTCTAAAAGACAACAATGATTGTGAGATATCATCATATCAAAGATTTTATCAAATCTTGATAAATGTTCTCCATTTTGTCATAAGAATTATAATCACTTTTTATTCATTTAACTTTATTCTTTGTTCAACTTATTGTTTGAAAAAATCCAAAAAACTTTTCCTACATAAACATAGCATGAATAAAGATATCCATACCGATATTACCTTTTTGCTGTCAATTTTTAATTAAAATTGCATATATATATATATATATAGATATAATATATATAGATATATATATATATATAATATATATATATATATATAGATATAATTTCACCCGCATATTGCTATTAATGAAAATTATAAACACTCGATACAAATGAAGAATAATTTATGCCTTTGAAGAGAGATTGTAAATAATCTTACACACGGGAGTAATCGTTCAACATTGTACAAGGGTAATTTTATTTTGTACCTTAACGCAAGGAAGTTCATTTCAAAGTGGTGTACATATCACTTACTCCGAGTTAATGACTCAAGTGTTGACGTCCCTTACCTACACTAAGTTACTACAGTAAAAGAGTTTCAAGAAGTTTTTCCTAATTATCTTCCCGGAGTCCCTCATCTGAGAGAACTAGAATTTGGGATATCTATAGATATCATTCTATATACTCGTGCTATCACTATTTCACCATATAAAATGGCACCAGCAGAGTTAAAAGAGTTAAAAGAGCAGTTGTAAGATTTGTTAGATAAATATTTTATTCCACCAAGTGTCTCACCTCAGGGCACTCCGGTCTTGTTTGTGAGAAAGAATGATGGTTCCCTCAGGATGTCTACAGACATTTGCCAATTATATGAGGTTAAAATCAAGAATACGTATCCTCTTCCAAGGATATATAATTTTTTCGTGCAACTTTAGGGTGCCACCTGCTTCTCGAAAATTGATCCAAGATCTGTCAATGATCAGTTAAGAATTGTAGAATGTAACATTCCAAAGACAGCCTTTAGAACAAGATATGGGTATTATGAATTTTTTGTTATGTCTTTTAGGGTGACCAATGCACTAGCAGTGTTTATGGATCTTATGAACAACTTTCAAGCCTTACTTAGATATATTTGTTATAATCTTCATCGATGACATACTAATCTATTGAAAGAATAAAAAATAACATGCTAGTGACCTCATAATAGTACTTCAAACATTGAAAGAAAAGGAGCTATTTGCCATGATTTCCAATTGTCAATTTTTACTTTAGTATGTTATTCTTGGGCCACATACTTTCCATTGATTGGAATTGAGTTGATACCCAAAACATAAATGCAGTTCAGAGTTGGTAAGACCCATGTCTACAACTGATATTAAGAGTTTTTTGGCTTTAGCAGGCTACTGTAGAATGTTTTTTTAGTGGTTTTCATCTATCTCGTCTTCCTTGATCAAGTGAACTTAGAAGAAATTATAGTTGAATATTCATTAGAAGAAATACCCAACATATGACTTAGAATTATTTATTCTGGTTCTTGCCTTTATGATTTGGTATTACTATTTTTATGTCATTCATGTCTATATATTCACTGACCACAAGATCCTACAATATGTTCACCTCAAAAGAGCTCAATCTAATACAAAGGAGGTGGTTTGACATACTCAAGGATTATGGCATGTGTATTCTTCACGACCCATGTAAGGATGATGTTGTTGTTGATGCCTTAAACTTGTTATCTATAGGGAGAACCGCCCATGTTAAGGAAGAAAAAAGGGATATACTTAAAGATGTGCACAGACTTGCATGCTTAGGAATAAGACTTATGGATTTCACAAAAGGAGGGATAGTGGTGACTAATAAGCTTGAATCATCAATAGTGTCTAAGGTGTAAGAAAAGCAAGACTAAAACCACATTTTCTTTACATGAGGGAAAATTTTCATAAACATAAAGTATTGGATTTCTAACAAGGTGGAGATAGTGTGCTGAAGTACCAAGGTAGATTATGTGTTGGATGGACTCCAAGAGAGGATCATAGAGGAGGCGTATAGCTCTTGATATTTCATTCATCTGGTTCCACCAAGATGTACCTCAATTTAAGTGAGATATATGTTTAGGAAGGTACGAAGAAGGACATTGTTGAGTTTGTTGCCAAGTGCCTGAATTACTAGCTTGTGAAAGTAGAGCACCAAATATCCAGAGGGTTGGCATAGAATATAAAACATATGCAATGGATGTGGAAGATAATTTATATGGAATTTATCACAGGCTTGCTAAGATCTCGCAAGCATCATGATTATATTTGGGTAATTTTCAATATAATGACAAAATCAACCCACATTATTTCGGTAAAGACTACTCATTCGTCCTAGGATTATGCTAAGTTGTACATTAAAGAAGTGGTAAGACTTTATGGAATTCTGGTTTCAATTATTTCAGATCGAGGTGCACAAATAAATGCTCACATCTAGAAATATTTCGAGAAAGGTTTAGGTTGAAATGGGAACTTAAGAATTGAATGGATAGACAATGAGAGCTTACCATCCACACTTTAGAAGACATGTTTAAAGATTGTGTGATTGATTTGACAGGGGAATTGCGATGATCACTTACATCTTATTGAATTCTCTTACAAAGAGTGTTACCATTTGAAAGTCCACATGACTTCATATGAAGCTCGTTATGGGAGAAGATGCACATTTCCTATTGGGTGGTTTCATGCTGGTGAATTGATAGGACCAGATCTAGTTCACCAAGACATGGACAAAGTTAAAGTGATTCAAGAGAGATTGAAAATGGTACAGAGTTGTCAAAAGTCCTATGCAGATATTAGGACGACGACGATGGGGTTTAAGGTGAATGATTGGGTATATCTAAAAGTGTCACCTATGAAGGGTGTAATGAGGTTTAGTAGAAGGGAAAACTTAGACCCCGATATGCTGGACCTTATAGAATATCCAAAAGAATTGACAATGTATCTTATGAGTAGAGGTACCACAAGAGTTAAAATCGCTTCATCCGAGATTTTATATTTATATATTGAAAAAGAGCATGGGTGATCCTTTATTTATAGTACTAACTGAAATGTTTGAGTTAAGGATATTTTATGAGAAGACGAAATTTGCCAAAAATAAGTTGGAGGCCTAAAGTTTAATTTATTTTTTTTAAATGCGAGATCCAAGTTTTTTTTTTATTTTGGATAAAATAGTTTTATTTTTTATGATCTGAATATATATATATATATATATATATATATATATATATATATATATATATATATATATATATATATATATATATATATATATAAAGTTTCTTTCAAAAGATCTATTGTATACTCTGATGATGGGTGTATCTAAATTCATTGTGTAATGGTAGCAAAAAATTAATTTATTTCAAACTTGTTCCTCTTAAGATTGTAGTTTTTAAATAATACACTATTTAGAAAAAATATAGTTTTCCAAATAATTACACCATTAAGAAAAAGTAAAATATATATGAAATTCTAATTATGCTATCTTGAGGAATCATAGATTAAACGCATAAGTACTTATGGCTTAGTCTTGAATAATAAATATCACCTTGTTCAATTATATATAATATTTTTAAATTTATAGGAATCTGATTTCTCATTCAAGTATTGATGGATTTAGGTTTAATTATGAAATTGGATATGAATATTTAAATTAACAAAATAATATTATTTCACATGATTTTGGTGTTCTTACTAATAACTTATACATAAAATAAAATTTTATAATGTATTTCTTATTTTGTTTCACCAAAAAATATTTTTTAATTATATTTTATTTTATTTTATATCACTAGACAGTGTCTAGAGGCATTTTATTATTCATATGATTAAAAGGAAACCTCAACAGAGATAACTACAAGTAAGGGGGCTAGACCTTATCTTACCAATTCTAATGAAGTACAATATCTCTACTAATTAACCCGCATGAAGATATATGAGCTAGAGAGAACTAAGTATTCTATGATCATCACAAAGTTTATATTACACTCTATGTTGATAATATAAATGAGGATGATTAAGTAGTATGAAAGTAGAAAATACATGATAAGATTTGAGTAATTAAACTCAAACTTCATTTTACAAAACTGTGAACTAAAAAACATTGATTGCCCTTCTAAACAAACCTGAAGTGTTTTCCTCTTGTCTTCCTCTTTAAATTTGTCAAAAAAAAATTTGATAGTTCATCAAATCTTCTTAGATTTATTGGATCTCATTAAAGTTGTTGGCACTGTCATGTGATTCTGCGTTGCCAGTCAAATCGGTAGGTGTTGTGGAACAAAATCCTCAATCATTCTACCATCGCAACTATTTTTTCTTCCATACTTTGTTTTTTTTGCGTTGTTGCCTAGGAGAAATATCTGCATCCCTATTTGCATTTGCAAAAAATTAATTAAAAATATTCTCTTCTTCACTTTGCTTAAAGGTTTCCTTATCTTGTAGTCTTTTGTTTGTGTTATAGGCGTAAGATGATTCCACATTCTAACATTAGAACTCACCAAGGCATCAAGAAGCTCTTTGTGACAACCTGAAACTTCTTGAACATTAGTACCTGTTAAAACGAATTGTCGCCCTATATGTAATGAGGATGAACCACTGGTAATGCCACAACCCTTAGGCACAAAAATTTGTGCTTCAAGGCTCAAATTTTTATGGCTTGTGACTTGGTCATCCTCTTCTTCCTCCCGGTTGGTCCATCGACTCTCACTTGTAACACTTTTTTGCACACTTAAAGTGATCAAATTATTTGTCGAAGTAACTTGCGAGATTGAAATAATCGGTAAAGTGCGAGAGTTAACCATATTCAACTTAGGAGCAAGCTGAGGCTTAATTTGAGAGTCTCCTAGAGAACAAATTTGAGCTCCAACATCAACTGTTACCCCTGCTTTATCAACTATATTAGACAGTCCAAGTTCTTTTATTTGTACCACAAAAGTAGGAGTTGTATTAATGGCTACATCTTCAATAAATAGCTTTCCAGAAGTGACTTGCGATAGCAACAACAAAAGCTTTTGAACTAGTTGTCTTTTCTGGAAGTCCAATCTTTTCATTTGTTGTATCAGCAGGTTCACTCCCTACCCTCGCTACCCCTGTATCTGTATTCGAACCAACTTGATCTTTAAATATAATTACACATATATCACCTTCTTTATATTCTTGACCCTTATTTGTAGATTTCGTAGCATCTCCAATCTTTTTCAAGAGATGTTTAACAACTGATACTCTGGTCCAGGAACTAAAAAGTACAGTTGGTTCCCCGTATATTATTTAA
This sequence comes from Solanum chmielewskii, assembly GCA_027704785.1. Classification (NCBI taxonomy): domain Eukaryota; kingdom Viridiplantae; phylum Streptophyta; class Magnoliopsida; order Solanales; family Solanaceae; genus Solanum; species Solanum chmielewskii. The sequence goes on along the minus strand of JAKWIX010000318.1, from coordinate 10,268,151 downwards.
AATAGTTTTCAAGTTTGTTTTTGTTAGTGTTTTTGGATTATAGTACATAGGAGATGCATAGTTATTGTTATGTTTAACTCTACCATAGTATGAGACTGGGGAGTTACAGTGGCAGCCATGAGAGTCTTCTAAGTCGCCTTTCACCAAAATATTAAAATTAAGTGTGTAGTTGACTAAAATAATATTTTCAGCATCTTGTTGCACAAGTGTTTGTTATTATATATCCCATAAAAGGTTAATTGTAATGCTAGTATTAATTGTACCAGAGTTAAATGTTAGTCAAACATTGTACTAAAATTTAATACAAATATTATTTTTATATATACTACCACATTACTCCTTTGGTGTTGACGAAAGTGTCAAGTGTTATCTGTTATTTTATAATGTTACGACAAACATATGTTATTCATATAGTATTTTGATGTAAATACTCAAAACTATAATTTTCTATTACAATAAGTATAACATCACTAATTTAAACTTCTAAATTCTATAAAAATTCTATCCAAAAGTACTATAGATGTATCTAATTTAACCTAAACAAGACAATTTTACATCAAGAGTTGAAAATTATAGAAATCAAAGAATATGCCATCTATAAATTATGCACCTTCTCTTTTATTGTTAGAGTTCTGACAAGTTAGTTGAATAAGGTGAAAAACATTTGTTTGTTGTTCATGTAGCGCATACCCTGACCTTACCAACGATGTTCTTGTATATTTTCGACATATTATCATGCCTCCAGATGAACAAAGACTACATTTACCTTCTCCTGATCAACTAAGCAACCTTGCCATTAATTTAATCATTGACATTCTAAATAGGTTGTCTTTTTAGGATGTGGTAAGAACCAGTACACTTTCAATGGATTGGAAATATATTTGTCGTAGAACTCCACAGGTGAAATTTGATCAAACGTCCTGGGAAACACAAGTGGACTTGACATTCCCCATCACTCCATTTATTCCCATTCTTGATTGATTCTTCAGGTTTCATATTGGAACAATATTGAAAGTTACCCTTGACATTTCAAGTCAAAAAGTATGTCATAATGTTGATCGTTTGATACATTTGCTCGATACAAATTTCATTCAAACATTTCGTTCTTGAACTTCCATTTACTAATTCACCATACAAGATCCCCTACTTCTTTTTTATTGTTCACCGTTAAGGCATTTGTATCTCATGGGATGTGAAATACATCTTTCATGCTTCTTTCAATTATATAATAAGTTGATTAACCTTAAATTAAAATTTGTAATATTATCTTCTCATATGTTTGAATGTTTGATCTCTAATTGCCCGTTACTGGAGATTTGATTCTAAAAGACATTGACAATATGTACCTCATGAGTATTAATTCTCTTTATCTTAGGTCATTTTTCTTTAGTGGCGATATACAGTTTATATATCTAGAAAATGTTCCTCTACTTTCCAATGTTCTGTATGAGCCTAAAGAATTAGTTCTAGAGGAAAAATATAATTTTGACTATACTTTTTCGTCTATTATTGCTCTCTAGTATTTCAGCTGAGATAATTTGAGGTAATGTGGTTTCATTGTACTTGTACTTCCATACATGTATTTTTCTTTTTGGCTTCCTGATTTTTGTTATTTTATTCATAGGTCGATATTGGATTAACTAAATTTATACCAACACGGCTTCCATTAGTTCTTAATAGTCTCAAAGTCCTATTCATATCTTGTATTGCTCTTGGAGAGTTTTTTGAGCGTTTCTTTACTCTTTGCATGTGATGGAGCTCTCCAAATTTGGAAGAAATTGAATATATGTTTTTCATTAATTTTTATTTCTCTCTATATTTTCCATATTTTTATATTCGTATGTAATGAATTTGATGGTTTTTTCTTGATTTTTCTTACAAGTGTTGGTTAATGGTGGAGATTATTTCGAATTTGTGCCTAAGGAAGTTGTTGATTAGATTCTTGCAAGCTTCTCGAACATCATTTAAGGATACTTAAGTTTTATGATGAACTATATGAAGAGGGGGAAATGCAGCTTACCAAGGTTTTATTGGCAAAGTCTCCAGCACTTGTCAAAATGGAAATCAAGCCTAGTCAAATGGAATATAAAAAATCTCTCAAAGTACTAGCGGAGATAATAAATTTTCAACGGGAATCATCTAATGAAGAAGTTGTGAATCTTGTTGATTAGTATCGTTATCACAATCTTTCTTAATCTTTGGCTAAACTGTTTTGGATGTGCAAAAAGAAACGATACGTTTTGTTGATGGGGCAGTAAAGTTAAGTTTTGCCTTTGCTTTAAGAGTACTATAAAGATTTTATCTACTAGGAAACATAGAATTGTGAACCTGGAGGAATGTTTTGAATACTCTGTTTGGGAACAAAGATGGTTTTTACATTCCACGCTTGTTCTTAAATGATGTATGATTTGTGACTTTGGTAGTTTATTTTGAAGTTACTATGTGTGTTGAATTTTTTTAGGGAGCTTAAAACATTCAGTGGGAACTTACTTTTTAAGTAGCAGGAATTTCTTTCATGTTAACGAATCAGTCAAAGTTAGATCGAGAACTATTTATGTCAAACCTAATCCTTCCTCATATGTGAAGAAGAAACTTGAAGAATCATCATTCAATTTGGGGTTCTTGAGTTGATTTTTATTTTTAAGTGATATTGTGTGTTAAATTCTCTTATGCAAGCTTGGAGTATTTAATGGGAACTTACTTTTTGTATGGTTAGTAGGAATTTTTTGTTTCCTAAGGGATATGTTGGAAATGATTCTTCCTCATCTGCGAAGAAAAAATTCGAAGAAGAATCACCGGTTTGTGTCAAGCAAATATATCAAACAATCAACATTAGGACATACCTCTATACAAGTATTACCGAAGGTAACTTTTAATGTTATTCTTATTTGAAACCTGAGGAAACAATTGATAATGGGAATAAATTCAATAGTAGGGGATGTCAATTCCTCTAGTGTTTCCCAGACCGTTTAATAAAATTCCTAATGTGGAATTCTATGACAAGTACATAGCCAATTCTTAGAAAGTGCACACGTTCTTACAACATTTCAAAAAGACGGACTATTTAACATGTAATAAGTCAAAAGAATTGCAAGGTTTCTAAGTCGATAAGGAGAAGGTAAAATTAGGGTGTCTTCATCTATAGGTTGATAATTTGTAGAAATTAAATAAGAATAGAATTTCGACAATCAGAGTATAGGCTATACGAACAACAAACAAACATGTCACAACTCTAACAAAAAATAAAAAGTGTATACTTTGTAGATGACATTTGCATTGATTTCTTTAATTTGCAACTGTTAATATAAAATTGTCTAGCTAAGTTTGAATAAACAAATATAAAGTAGTTTTTGTATAGAATTCGAAGATAACGTAGGAGTTTAAATTAGTAATGTTATACTTATTGTACAAGAAATTTATACTATTGAGTCCTTTCATCAAAATATTATATGGAGGACATGTGTTTATTGTAACATTATGAATCAATACATAACACTTCACACTTCCTTCAATACTAAAGGAGTCATTTTGTAGTATATATAAAAACAATATTTGTATTAAATTCTAGTACAAACGTTTTGCTGTAAATTTAACTCTAGTAAAACTAGTACTACTATTTCTATAAACCTTTTTTGGGATATATGACCCCAAACATTTGTTCTACAAGTATAATGATTATGTATCCTTAGTGATAGGGACTATTTCGAACATGTGCCCCATAAGGTAGTTTATGAGATTGCTGCAAAGTTCTCGGATATCACATTTAATCACCTAAGGCCAGTTATGTTTTCTGATATACTATTAGAAGAGGGTGAAATGCAGCTTACTTATAGGATTTTCATGCTTATAAAGGAAATACTGCAAGTTAGACCAAGAAGTATAATGGATGTGCTCCTTCTGTATATGTGAAGACACTCATCAATGAAGCATCACAAAATTTGAGATTCTGGAGTTGATGTTTATTCCAAAGTTAAGTTTTGTGTTAAATTTCCTTAACTTGACGCATAAAGTGAAAACATACTTTTGGTCAGGCTACTAGAAATTTCTTGCCTGTTATGGAAATAGTCCTAGTTAGCCGAGAAGTATATATGTTGGACACGATTCTTCATTATATTTGTAAACTATGTAAGTTTATAATGAATAGGAAACCAAGCACTTCACATTTGTAAAAATGATATGTCTAACACAAGAAAACTGATGAAAAAACACGAACACTGGTGCAATGAAGCTTGGAACTTCTTCCGTACAACTTTTGGATTGAAATGGGTCATTCATAAGACACTGAAGCAAGCTTATGAAAGTTGATATATTTTGAAAGGTAATAAAATCATCAGAAAGGTTTAAGAAATGGTCCCAACAATCAGCTTTTAATATTTATGGACAAAAGCAACACATGATGCTTTGCTAGCACAAAAACTCATACCTCTTACATGAAAGTTTAACTATTTAGCTAATATGTTTAACTCAAATGCTTTACCCCCATAAATAATGCAAATACTTTTATGCAACTTATATGCTGCTTATCACTTCTAAGATTTTTGTTGAAATAAATAAAGCAAAGGTTCATGTCCTCTAGGCTTACCATCTAACAAGTTTTATTTTACCATCTATGATTTTTAAAGCAAATAAACAAGGAAAACCATTACTTCAACATGTAGAAAATACAAAACTTTTCATGTTGATTGCAGTACATTCAACTTAAAGATACTTACAACTTACAACCAATAAGTTCATAACTAATGTATTTTCCAATCAAGTGAAAATGTGTTAAAATATTTTAAAATCCCTCCAAAAAAGCTATCATATTATATGGAATAAGTTACGCCTGCAAATATACTAGTGAAACAGTTGGCATTATGTTTAACCATATAGTAAAGAGATTATATAAAAAGGGAAACAAATTAGTAAAGGTGATAAGCCTTTTAAAAGACTGAAATATTGAATATCGTTTGATCATTTGCCTGTATGGGATATCATATTCTAATTCCGGCTGAAAACTACCATGTAAATATTGACCCGAAGCAATATAATTGGTCAATTATCTTTCCCCTTGATGATTCCAGACAAAATAGTCATCAACAAATCAAGAGTTATAAAGGTAATGTCTAACAATTTAAACTTCCATGTATCTAAAGTTGTGGCACTTTTTACATGGCCATCTAACATTATCATCACTCATGTCATTCATTTGAGAACATTCATATTGGATAAATTTATCAATGCCATCTATAAAAAATGAATTTATAGCCCCTCAACCATCATACCTCTAAAACATCTATCTATGCTCTAGATTATTCATGTACCTATTCATTTTTAAATAAATGAAACATTTAGTAACAAACACAAGTTGATCGAGGACTACTTCCAATAACAAACACATTTTTAAGAACATGCATACTGGAAAGTTATTGATTCTCATTTATATTCAAAATTTTTCCAAAATATACACAGTAGCATGACAAAATAAGTTGCTGAAATTATTTATAGGTAAAGCTGGAAAAAATTAAGCTTAATAGCTTTTTAAAACTAACTTAGCTAGAAAAAAGTTTTCCTTATTAAAAAATTCTAATTTCAATCAACATATAAAATATTGAAGGATTCTAATACAAATCAAGATACTAAAACATTCTAATTTCAGCCAACTTACTGATACTACCTAGTTAAAATATGAATCTTAAGTCCTTCAATTAGAGAGAAACATTTACCCTTGGCAACACTACTTCCAAGAACAAGGTGCAACAAGTCATACAACAAATTGGCACACACTTTTAGCTTAAGTTAAAGGTTAAGTAAATCATAAAAAATTAAAATACCGAATTACATTGGTAGATAAGTCTGTCTACCAAAAAATACTTGCAAAATAAGGAATATTTGTTTCAAAAAGACAGCTTGTAAGACAATCACATGAGTTTCCTCTATAAGTACAAAAATTTGTCCAACAAATAAACCCTATGAAGAAGTTAAAGTCCGGATTATATTTCTCTAGCAATTAAGACCAAAGAAGAAGTTAAAGTTTAGAATACCAATCTTTGGCGATTATTACTATTCTTCCTGATGACGATTATTATTAAAATTATCTTGAGAGTATATCTATAGAAAAATCAAGTGGGAAAAATAAAGATTAAGGCTTAATTCAAGTGAAAGACGACCAAATACTAAGTATAATGTTATAGTAATAGATACCTGTAATATTTAAGCATCAGACGTCGTGGTTATTAACAACAACAATAGAAATAGATAACAACTAAACAATTAATATGAATTAGTTGTTGTCTTCAGTTGCATAACACTTAACATTTGTCTTTAGCCAATAACATTGATCATGGAGTCTCAATTACTTATCGACAAGAAAACATATTCCCAAATGATAATAACATACCAAATCGGTGTAATTAACACTTTTAGCCTAGACTTTAGTGTATAAACCAAGCCCCACAACAAAACTTGTTATTTATAATTTTATGAAGAGTATGTGATTGATCTTATTATGAGAAGCCATGGTGTGTGATCCTTCTCTATCACCTATAGCACCATATTCAATGTGCTATTCTACATGATCCTCTCTGCTTGTATCTTATTCACCCAAATGCAAGAGACTGTTCTCATAGATTCTCAGGTAAAAAACATCAGAATACTGATTAGAAAATAAAAAAGAAGTCATATATCATACAAGGCAAAGGTTCTTAAATTGTAAAACCTAAATTACAGCAGAATAAACTTCTAATCTAGATTCAATATAATAGTAATATTATTAATCGAAAAGATGAACTAATCACCATTCTTGACAAGTTCATAATTATATTGATATAATTCCTTTGCTATCTAATGCAAATGACGATAGTAGTATTGCTGCAATTAATGTGAAGTAGAACACATATCGGGAACCCAAACAAAATTATGAGGAAATTATTAACAATAAACAACAGAAAATTAGTTTGACAATCCCTTGAACAATAAAAAGAATAGGGGAATGTCACTCAATATTATATTCCAAAAGTTTTGAGTGACTTTAACAAATTCACCCCCTCACAACAAAAATAGAAATGTCTTGCAAAATCCTAACTGTCCTAATGACCACTTTTAACCTTCCCAAACCACCAAAACAATTCCTAAAAAGAGAAAATACAAGATCTTGCACCCTTCACTTTTATTCAATCGTTTACAGGAAAAAAGTCGTATTGAAAATGAATAACTAGAAGAAACTATTAGGTAGTTGTGGGAGGGGGAGAAAAAGAGATGCCTTTAAACGGAGAGAGTAAAGCAATAGTTAGTAGTCACAAAACATGAAAGCTAGCCGCAATAAGAAAAAAAATTAAGCAAATCAATGTGCAATTTACTTACACAAAATAGAATAAAAGTAAACCACTTTAATGTTGAACCCTAATCCCAATATTTTAGAAAATCTTTCTTCGAAAAAAACCGATTTTCAGAATACCCAAATTACTAAAATCACTATTTTAAAAACAACACAAACTTACTTCGAGCTAAAGGAAATGGAAAGAGTTGAAAGTAGTTTCAATCCTATTTTCAGAATAGTGACATTGATAAAACAACTATTTCAACACATCTTAATATTACTTCAAAATAAATCAAATGAAAAGATTTGAGAGATAAAAACATCAATTTTCACAAACCCATAAGAGATAAAGATGAATGTTTGAGAGCTCACTTTTTAGATCAAAATGGAAGATTTAAGGAGATAAAAGTTAGAGCACTTACTTTGAGATGAAGATTGAATGAGATGGGAGTTTTAGCCATCGGAGAAGGAAAGTTTAATCAAAGAGCTTACATAGTCTTTACTTTGAGAGATGAGAGATCTGGTGAAAAGGAAAGTGAAGTGATTTAGCTTAGGGAAAAAATAACTTTGCAACAAACTTAGTGACGGATTTTAATATCAGTTGCTAGTAAAAATTATATTTATTTACATTAAATTTTAGACGGATTTTTTCTCACAATATAAAATATTTTTTATCAAAATATATTTTAATGTTTAGTAACGTTTTCTCCATCATTATTTCATCGCGGAATATTAAGTAAATTGGTCACACTTACTTGGTTGCATAATTGATAGTTAAAAGTACGGAGCCTAAATTTCGCTCTTATTTTTAGAGACCAAACAAATATTTCCTCGCCAATCTGTCATTATATCATAACTCAAATTTTTTTGGCAATTCTTGCAACAAAATGTCTATTCTGGTGCAAATCCCTCATTATATATTGACGTAATAAAATTCGTTGCTAGTATCTGTCGCTAAACACTGTTTTTTTAGTATTGATATCCAACATACCTATACTTATCGGTCTAACATAGAATAATCCATAAGCAAACAAGAAATTCCTACTAACCATAAAAATACTGACTTCCATCAATACTTGAAGCTCACCTAAGATATGTTAACACACAACATAACATCGAAATAAACTCAAGAATACTAAATTGGGTAATGCTTCTTTTTAATGAATAAACATGTCCAACATACTTATCGTTCTAACTTGGACTAATCCCTTAACAAGCAAGAAATCATTACTAACCAGACAAAAAGTATGTTTCCACATAATGTTTCAACCTTTCCTAAGGAAATAACCACATAACATAACTTCGAAATAAAAATTAACTTATGAATCCCGAATTGGATGATGCTTCTTGAGTTTCTTTTTCATAAATGAGGCAGGATCATGTCCAACATATATACATCTATATGTTACCTGGACTAATTCCTTAGCAAACAAGAATTTCTACTAGCTAGACAGAAAGTATGTTTCCGTAGGTCTAGAAAGGATAGCATGTACACATTATTTTACTTCTAACTTTGTTTGTGAGGTTTGAGAGTTGATTTTCCATAGACCCTCAACTCAAAATAAATGTCATGTAGTAATATCAACATCTAAGAAACACCAAAAAACAAAGAAAGGTAAATATGGTTTTCTAACATTCCAAAATCCCCATAAAATCAACATCTACCCCCAAAAAAGTACAAAGAGGAAGATAGGGTTTCTATTTCACAAAATTAACATTACCCAATTGAGACAGATTTGATATTTTAAACACAACAAGAACCAAATATTAAGCTTATCAAGAACTAAAATTATTACTGTAAACATCCAAAAAAAGAAGTATCAAATACCGTTTGAGCACACTTTATCCTTCACCTGCTGAACACTAATTTGTATGATTTTGATGTCTTCCAATTCATCACCCTAGAGTGAGAGAGGGAATTGAAGAAGGGGGAGAGGTTTTCTTCTTAAATTAAATTTTATAGAAATGTAATATGGAGTGGGTGATGGGGTGGGTGGGTTGAGGCAATTAATTATTAAGGGTCCTTATTTAGTTGTACCTATCAATTTATGTGACATGATTTAATTTGACATAAAAAAATTTAAGATGAAAAGGAAATTGAAATGTGACATATAATAGAAATCTTAGATATTAATGTGACTATAAATTATTTTATTAAAATTTAGAGTCAAAATATGTCTTTTTTATTTTATATTAGTTCTTTTGTTTTCTCATTATAAGAAGTCATAAATAAAATTGATAAATTTAATTAATTTGCACTTTAAGAATTTTTTTTTAAGGTTTAGAAACTTGAATACATTTACAAAAATAAGAAAAGAATAATTTTAAGGATAAATTAGATCAAAATGATTTGAAGAATTATCTATAATAAAGTGAAAAAGTAATTTAGGACTATGAAAAGACTTTCTTTTTGAATAACCTAAAAAAGTTAATCACACAAATAAACGTGAAAAAAGAGTAAAAATTAATGTGATTGTTTATTTAGAAAAATTGGCAGGTATATTAAGTCACTGAAAATTTACTTTGATTCGTCGAATTCAGTCCACTTAAAAAATTTTCCATGTAATATTTAATACCTCAAAAATAGCAAATTTAATTCTATAGGTTAGTTATAAATTCAATTTTCTGATTTTGTGACCTTTTTTAATTATAACAAATCGACATTTTTATGTATAACCGATCTACAAAATACCAAGAGATATAATTTATTCAGATTTATAGAGACAAAATTCCTATATTTTAGATACTTTTACGTAAGAGCGAATCTAAATGAGGCGAAAATAAATTCAATTGAATTTTCTTGACAAAACATTTATGTGATATATATAAGAGTTTTTTTTTTCAATGTTCATATATAAATTTTAAATTCGTCAATATAAATGGCTTTGTATATTGTGAGGAATTTAATTTTGACTTGTTTAGTTACCATTTTTTTAGCAGACCATTAAAAAGTTAGAGGGTTTGTAGTAGTATCAATTTTTTATAAGTAAAATGCATAATTACCTCCCCAACCTATTCCCGAAATCTAAGTGACATACTTAAACTATACTAAAGTTCTATTACCCTGAACTTGTAATATAAATAATTTTCTACCCCTTTTTGGCCTACGTGACACTATCTTTCGGGGTCCAGCGCGTGTTGTCTTCTTTCAAACTAGTGCCACGTAGGCCGAAAAGGGGTAGAAATTTATTTATAGAATTTTTTCAAGGATTATAGGGACATAGTATAGTCTAAGTGTGTCTTTGAGATATCGGACATAGGTTGAGGGGGTACTGATGATCTACCCCGTTTTGGCTCGATGGATATTGATCCAATCAAATTCAATTCGGATTTCATATTGACCTCTTTGTTGTCTTGACCCATTATGATTGACCTAAAATTGATACAATTCACTCAATAACCGTCCCTACTAATGCTTAATATTAAAATACAATAAGAATAAGTGAAACAAATTCACTTATACAAGAAAACTAATTAAAAACTAACAAATCGTTATCCTCTATTGGATGACTCGCAATTTAACATTGCAAATGAAGATAAGCCTATAAATGCCTAATATTACAACCAAAATGTAGATAGCCATGTGTATTTATCATTTTTCTATAAAATAAAAAGATTTGCTATAAACGGTAATTATATTTAGCATTCACTATTAATATTACTAATATGATTATTACATATCATAAATTAATTTTACCGTATAAGTTTTATTTTATTTTAATAATTAAATATTGATTTAATCACGAAAGGTATAGTAGCGTAAGATAGGGCAAAGGGAGATTGATTTCGTTTTTTGCCTCAAATACACTCGTTCAAAATCATGGTAAGTATATATATTAATTTATTTAATAGCATAAATGTTTATGCTTTTACATACCATATCAGTGTCTGGAACTTGAATTAAGAATTTTCACTCATTAAGCAACTTTATATTGTTATGGGAGGCTGACACTACCAAACAATAGTGTTTAGTGACGGACATAATCCGTCACTAGATGATGAAAATCCTTAATTACTCATGATTAGAAATCGATTAGCAATGGAGTGTTGACTTTTGCTATTATGCTTGTTGGTAAGCTCTTAGTGACGAAAACTGAGTTCCGTCCCAAGTTTATCGACGTCCTTATGACAAATCATGTTCGTTGCCATATGTTAGTGACAGACTTATTGATCATTATATATACATAATTTTATTTCTAATTTCATAATTCTATGATGAAAAATGGTGTTTCGTCACAAGTTTAGCGATTTCATAGTGACAAAATGTCGCCACATGTTTGCAACAGAATGATTCGTCATTATATTTATATAGTTTTATTGATAAATTTGTTGCTAAAAATTGTTCTACTTATTTTATCTAGTTATTTAAATATGCAATGCTGAAATAAATTAAATTAATTACTAAATACTCAAAAATTGAAAAACATTCATATATTATAATACTCATAGATGATTCATGATATATAAATAGAAAACTCCAAAACCACATATTTCTTGTTAAAAATACCCAATGAAAACCATTAAATACTCTTAAAGAACCTATGTTCATCAAAATGTTACTACACGCAATTTGTAATTTCCAAAAGTATGACGTTATCAAAAACTTATGTTTTGGAGGTATCAACTTAAAATTGAGGTATGTACCTCATCCTCATTACTAGCAAGAGGCATGGGTGCCGCAGTTGATGGATTGCCGAATGGAGTAATCGATGCTTGCACCTACTAAACGATAATAGAAATAGATGACTAGTTAGTGCATGGATCATTTTCTTTACAAACTCGTCCCTATTTGTTGTCGATGTTGATTGAGAAATGGATGTTATAATGATGATGTTCCAGAAAGATTCTGCTCATAATAATATTTTGATTCAAATCCAAGCCATTATATTCTTCTTTTCTTTTATCCCTCGCAGCTTGTTAATATGCTTCATATTGATCAATATCAGTTTCTGAAAATGTTTTTTCCTTTTATATTTCTTCATATTTTTCCTACAATAAGTAGAGAAAATGGGAAAGTATTAAATATATGGAACAAACCAAATTTATAAGAAAAATGCAGAAAATACACATGTTTTTAAGCATGAAAGAACAATGTCGTTACAAAAACATGGACTATCTACGGTACCCACATGGTCAATAATACTCACAGATTATTGGGAACATATAATTATACTTACACAAGCAAAAGTAGTACCCCAGAGTATAATCATTATGAAAGAATGGGGTTCGGACTATTTGTTGAACATATATGGTCAACAATTATATACTAATTGGGAAGTCTACCACAAAGACAATGACAACAAACTATTCACGGAAATCCTCCTCCCCAACACCCTACCTCAACACTCGCTATGTTCATCAGTTATCGACCTATACGGATATTTATCATACTCTATGTGGGGAGAAATCCATGGCCGTGAGTACCTTAAATAGATTTTGAGGATTGAATTTTGGAAGCTAGCTCGAGTCAGGTACCCTAAATATGCTACATCACGCTTTTATGATGTATCATATTGGAGAGTACTTGATCGAGGTTACATTACACTGAACAACAACAATAAATTCTCATTAAAAGCGGGCTATAGTTGCACCAAAAATAACTACACTAGAGTCACGGTAAAAAAACACTATAATTTATACCAAAACAACACTAAAATTGTACCCGAAAAGCCTAAAAACAACAATTGAATTACATTTAACAGCACCAGTAGTTTCTCTCAAATACGATACTAAAATCGCATCAAAAAAACATTTAAATTATATCGATAAATTTAAAAGTTTAAAATAGGATAAAATTGCACCAACTATTACAACTACAACAGCAAGCTGATAATTCCTTATGTTTTACTATTGAGGAAACTAACCATTTTAAAGAAAATTAGACTTCCAAGATTTCGGAGTTTGTAGAATATTCATAGGAAAATTAGATAACCTCTAATTAATGATCTTTTTTTCCCTCCAGGTGCATATTATTATCATATCTATACTTTTCTTTTATAGTTAATAAGCTCACATTTTTGAGCTTTTCTAGATAGTGGGCGTGGTAATTGTACTGATAATGGACCGCCTTTTCCTAATTTTATGTTTAATTGTTGGTGTTTTTCAAATTGTTTGTTTGTACATTCATGAATTTTCCCTAAGTTTATTATGGTAATCTTTTGCTTCGATTTTAGCTTTGATTTTCACTATAAGATGTGATTTACTGTGTCGTAACATTCATATATAGTGCAGAAGATGGACTCACAAGTGACGCAAATAATAGGTCTCAAGAAGGGGAAAAACTCCTTTAGATCCTGATGCCCAAGGGTCTATATGTTTCAATTCTAAGGAAACCCCTTTTATGTAAAGATGTTTTGAAGATAGGAGGTTGCACCACCGGAAGCTTTTAAAAACCTTACTCAATGAAGGACCTTCAATTCTGGGGAAAATATCCGAGTATGATTACATACATATTAAGGAGAGATTGAGGAAAGTAATCAAATGACCTGAACACATTGCCTTGAAACCAAAAGTTTCTAGTAAAATGATTGTATCAGAATTAATGGAAGAACTAGAAGCACAAGGTCTACCAACAGATGGAACCAGAATTTTTCTCTACCAACAAGTTCATAAATCAAGGAGAATAAATTGCTCAATAGGCAGGCCACTTTGGCTTCCGTCTTGAGATTTTATGCAAATCTATGTCATTCTTCAAAAGCTATATTGTTTTCTTTTTCCAGTTTGATGAAAAGCTTGATGAGTTGATCTTACGTATAAAGTTGCGTGAAGGAAATAGAGAATTCTGGAAATACCTATTTCATGGGGAATGATTAAGTGAAAGTTATGCCCAGCAGTCGAAACTAATAGACCTAGAATCTATTGATGTGGTATATGATAATGATATTGTCGATGATATCGCCAAATTGACTGAAGATGATGAGGCATAAGATGACAAAGCACAAGATGAGGAGGAAGAAGTGGAGCAAAATGATAAGTTCATTCTTCCTCTTTTTTCTTGATAAGTTAAAATAGTGGGTTCTCTCTTAAACTAACAACCTAACACATAGCACATGTTCGAAAAAGGAAGGAAAGAGAAGATGTGTTAGAAAATACCAAAAGTTCTATGTTGCGAAAAGCATTGTAAAACCAAATAACCATAAAATCTGTAAGGTAGTACTTAGCATACACTTTATTTGAATACACTATCATTAAGAGTTCTAAGAAAAACATAAGACTTTTTAACTACTTGTTGTTTTGAAAAAAGGGTAGCAACTAAAAGAGCAAGTCAGAAGAGAACATACAATAAATAGATACAAGAATCTCATTATGTGTGCATCATTAGGTTAACATCACGTATCCAAGAAAATTACCAGAAGACTAATGGTCTTCCCTGATAACCCCATCCTTTTACCTGAGTTATTTTTCACCAAATAGAAGTCAACATCCTCCTCCTCACCGCACTAGAAGATCACCGAACAGATGAAAAAAGAGAAATTACAAAAATCAGAATCTCACCTTTCACGTAAAGATGAAGGAGACAAGAGAAATTTAACCTTTCACCTATGATAGGACCAATTGAGAGGAGAAGGAGAAGGGGGAAATCGAAAGGAGAAGGGACGAGAGCAATACCTGATAGATGGGAGAGTATCTCAGGTGCTGCTCTTGCTAGAAAACCTTATTTTTAAGAGATTGTAACATTTTTTTTCTTTTTCTGTTTTCTATGGACTAAAGAGTGTGACTCGGTAAATAAACTAGCAACCACTTAAGGACGGAATATGACATCCGTAGCTACAAACAAATATAATTATCTACAAAAAATTGTAAAAACAAAAATTTCTGTCATTACATAATTTAAATTCCATTAAAATATATTCCGAATTCGAGCACAACTTTTTCGTCATTCATTCTATCACAATATATTATTAAATTTGTAACACCTACTTTGTTGAAAGATTCGTATTGAAATTTGACAAAGTTTCCTGCTATTATTTATTGACAAAAACCAAATTCCTTCGCCAATCCGTTTCTATGTTATAACTCAAGAAATTTTTGTAGTTTTTGCAACAAAATGACTAATTCATTGCTTATCTATCGTTATATAGCGACAAAATTGGTTTCGTCGTTAAACACTATTTTTTTGTAGTGTTACCCACATTCATATGTGTGGGTGCATATACATGTGTATCTATCTTTGAAAATAAAAAAGATATAATTAACAACGCACTCTTAATGAGTGTAGAGCTGTCAAGACCCAAAACGAGCCGCGAGTGGCACCCACACTTACCCTCCTATGTGAGCGAACCAACCAATCTAAACTCCAACATTTCAAACATAATAAACATAGAAATAATGCGGAACACTTAAAACTCATTAACAAAATCAATAATCGACTTCTAAACTCAAACTTATCATTATCCTCAAAATCTGGAAGTCATCATCACAAGAACATTTATCCTCAAATTACTAAGTCTAAGAGTATCTAGAAAGCTAGAATAAATAAAAAGCTAGTCCATGCTGGAACTTCAAGGCATCAAGACATGTAGAAGAAGATCCAGTCAAAGCTAGAAGCGTTAGCTCACCCTGAAATCCAGTGTAATGAAGACTGGCTAGAGTTGCGGTTGAGTTGAAGACGACGGTACCTTCGCTGTACTCCACAAATAACAAAGATAGAAACATACAAGTAGGGGTCAGTACAAACACAAGTACTGAGTAGATATCATCGGCCAACTCAAAATAGAAAACAGTATATATCAGATAATATCATAAAATCAACTACAATACTCAACATGCGGCATTTACAATTACCAAAAACCTTGGTCACAACACCAAGCACATCAATGAGGACTCACGCCTTCCCATCATACTCATTTGGCAATTAGGTTCATTAAATTGAGTATATTAACATCTTTCAAGATTCATTATCTTTATTTCTCTCGTGTCAGTACGTGACACTCCGCTCCATATACTATCTTGGTGCCGGAACGTGACACTCCGATCCTCATATACTATCCTGGTATCGGAACGTGGCACCCGATCCATATACTATCCTGGTGTCGGAACGTGACACTCCGATCCTCATCATACTATCCTGGTGCCGGAACGTGACACCCGATCCTCATCATACTATCCTGGTACCGGAACGTGGCACCCGATCCATATAATATCCTGGTGTTGGAACGTGACACTCCGATCCTCATATACTATCCTAGTATCGGAACGTGACACTCCGATCCTCATATACTATCCTGGTACCGGAACGTGGCACCCGATCCCCTAATCTCCCCACTTTTGTTTATCAAGCCTTCTTTTATACTAAGGCATCATCATTAACAAAGTAGATTAGGGTTTTTCAAGATTTTGGGATTCAATAGCTTCATCAAGCTTATTTTAGCACAATTATATAATCACATTCATGCGAGCATACAATTAAGCATATAGACGGGTTTACAACACTACCCAATACATATCATTCGCTATTAAGAGTTTACTACCAATAGCATAAACCATAACCTACCTCCACCGAAGATTTCGTGATCAAGCAATCTACTTTCCCAAAGCTGCGTTCTTCCTCTCTCTCAATCGATCGTTTCTCCCTCTCTCTCTGCTCTTTTTCTTTTTCTTATTCATACCTTTTTCTTTTACCCTAATTACCATATAATTAAGTATAAAAGATGCTAAAAGTAACCCACTAATTAATTCAAGGTTATCTTTTTTAACCCCCAAGTAATTGAATTATAAACATTCAACCACTAACTTTATAATTATAAGCAGGAAAAGTCCAAAACGCCCCCTAAAATATTTAACAGAAATCCGACCCAGTCAGGGTCACGCAGCCTGTGACGGGCCGCGTTCCTACGACGGTCCGTCCTGCTGAGTCGTCATAGAGTTCAAAGACTCACTTTTTACTTAAGACCCTGGACGGTCCGTCGTGCCTACGACGGTCCGTCCTACCATTTCGTCGCGAAGTTCAGAGAGTTGTTCTCAGTATCCAATTTTTCAGAATTCTAAGTGTTTTGGAACAAGACCCCCTCGACGGTCCGTCGTGCCCATGACGGTCCGTCGTGGGATCCGTCGACTCAGACAGTTATAACCAGAATTTTACTCTACTGCTCAAAACGACTAAACAGGTCGTTACAAGAGCTATCCTTGCTCTAGGGAAATCACTCACAAAACTAAGTTTATTGGTGCAACTGAAGTCTTCAATTTTTTAGATCATTTTGCTTGTTATAGACAAAGATTTTTATGTTCTATTATGACATAGGAATTTATGCAAACACTATTAGGATTCAAGAAAGAAATGTTTAAAGAATGGACATTAAATAAACTACAACACTATTTTTTTTATAGATTCAATACATCATGTTAGGAATCTATCTAAAAGAAAGAGAATGATTCTTACTTCGTCCTAGAACTCACGAAATCCAAATAAAAAAGATATGGAAAAACATAGTCAAGTTTTTACGTATTATTTCTTTAAAAAAAAACATAAATACTCTTTTGATCTATGATAGAAATTTTAAGGACATACATTTTCTTTACATGTCCTAATACCTCCTAGAACTATTTGAATGTAATAAATACACCTTTTTTGGTGTTAAGGTGTTGTAGAGAGTGCTGAAAGCAAATGACAAGTAAAAAAATATGAATAAAAAAAAATTAATCAATATTCAACATATGTCTTTTTTTATGTGAAAATTTTACCATTAGTTAGTACACATAATTAATAATTAAACTGTGGCAGTTTAATCTAATTAGTGGTCTAAATCCAAAAACAAGTTGGAGGCATAAATTTTTATTACTTTTTTGACGTGAGATTCAAGTTAATTCTTTCTTTTTAATAAAAATAGTTTTATATATTATGATCTTAAGCATACCATGTGGAAGTTAAATTTATAAATTGATCAATAAAAATTAGTTCGGTAAAAATTCTTTTTTTTTCCTACAAAAAGCTTAAGATAAATTTATTTTTATAAAAACAAAATTCCTTTCGATTTTTGGGGCCTAAGGCATATGCCTCATGCTTAAAGGCATTGAACCACCCTCTGAAGAAACCCTAACTAAATCAACAATAATAACAATAATATTTTTTATTAAAAAAAAGAACTTTGGTATACTATGATTCATTGTGTAATGGTAGCAAGAAAATTAAGTTATCTTAAACCTGTTTCCTCTTAAGATTGTAGTTTTCAAATAATTACACTATTAAGAAAAGTATTGTGTTTATAATAATTACACTATTAAAAATAATTATGATATATTGAAAAAACATAGATTAAAGACATGGACTTATGGTTTAGTCTTAAATAATGATTATCACCTTGTTCAATTATCAACTTTTTTTTCTAATTTATTGGAATCTGATTTCTCATTATACTCTTGGCTGTTTTAGGTTTAATTAAGTGTTAGGATATGAATCTTTTCATTAACAAAATAATATTATTTCACATGATTTTGGTGTTCTTATTAATAGCTTATACGAAAATTAAAATTTTATGATGTATTTTTTATTTTCTTTCACCAAAATATTGAAATTAAGTGTGAAATTAACGAACATATTATTTTCAGTTTCTTGTAGCACAAATGTTAAGGGTCATATATTAAAAAAAAAAGTTAAGTGTAATACTAATATTAGTTTTACAATAGTTTAATTTACAGTCAACCATACTACTAAAATTTAATACAAATACTATTTTTATATTTACAAATGACTCCTTTAGTGTTGAAGAAAGTTTCAAGTGTTATCGATTGATTTATTACATCACTAATTTAAGCCTATAAGTTCTCTTAAAATTACATACAAAAATACTTTATATGTTTTTGATTTAACCTAAGCCAGAGAATTTTACATTAAGAGTTGCAAATTAAAGAAATCAAAGCAAATGACATTTACAAATTATGCACCTTTTCATTTATTATTATAGTTGTGACATGTTAATTGAATAAAGGCGATGAACATTTATTTGTTGTTCGTGTAGCATATACACGGACCTTGCCAATGGTATTATTGTTTATTTTCAACAGATTATCATGCCTCCAGATGAAAAAAGACTACATTTACCTTCTCCTTATCAACTACAACCTTCTCATTCATTTAATCGATAACATTCTAAATAAATTGACTTTTTAAGATGTTGTAAAAACTAGTACATTTTCTGAGAATTGGCAATATAGTTGCTGTAGAAATCAAGAGGTGGAATTTGATCAAAAGGTCTGGGAAACAATTGAGGAATTGACATTCCCTACCATTAGATTTATTCCTATTCTCGATTGTTTCTTAAGGTTTCATATAGGAATAACATTGAAAATTACCCTTTACATTAGTAGTCAAAAAGTATGTCCTAATGTATATCGTTTCATACATTTGCTCCACAAACATTTCATTCATCATTTCGTCCTTAAACATCCATTTACTTATCCACCATATAAGATCACTTATTTCTTTTATATTTGTTCAACATTGAGGCATTTTTTTCTCATGGAATGTGAAATCCATCTTACACGCTTCTTTCGAATATTTAATAAGTTTATTAGCCTAAAATTAGAATTTGTAATATTATCTTCTGATACGTTTGAAAGTTTGATCTCTAATTTCTCACTGCTTGAGATTTGGTTCTAAAAGACATAGACAATCGGTACCTCCTGAGTATTATTGCTCCTAAGCTAAGATCATTTGTCTTTCGTTGCGATATACATTTCATGTATCCAGAAAATGTACCCTCTTATTTCCAATATTCTGTATGAGCCGACATAACTAGTAATAGAGGAAAAAGATGATTTTCACAATATTTATTCGTCTATTCCTGCTCTCGAGTATTTCAGCTGGGATCATTTTGGGGTAATATTGCTTCATTACACATGTATTTTCATACATGTACTTCTCTTTTTGGCATCTTGATCTTCATCATTTTATACGTAACTCGATATTAGATCAACTGAATTCATACAAACAAAGCTTCCATCTACTCTTAACTGTCTGAAACGTCTATTTTTATCTTTGATTACTCTTGGAGAGTATTTTGAGCTTTTGTTTACTCTTTGCATGATACAGAACTCTACCAATTTTGAAGTAATTTAAATTAAGGTTGTCATAATATTTATTTTTCCCTCTATACTTTCCATGCTTTTATATTGGTATGTAATGAATGATGGGTTTTTCATGATTTTTCTTAGGGGGGTATCCTTAAAGATGGGAATTATTCGAACCTGTGCCTAGGAGGTTGTTGATGAGATTTCGGCATTCTTCTCGGATATAGTATTTAATAATCTGAGCACGCTAAAGTTGTATGATGTACTATTAGATGAGGGTGAAATGAAGCTAATCAAGGTTTTATTGGCAAAGCCTCCAGCACTGGTTTAAAAAGAAATCAAGCGTAGTCAAATGAAAACTAACAAATCGTTCAATGTTCGTGCGAAGATACCAACGTTTCAATGGGCATCATCTAAAAAAGAAGTTGTGTATCTTGTTGACTATTATCGTTATAAAAATTCTCCTTAATCTTTGGCTAAAATGTTTTTTAAGTGCAAACAAAAAAAAAACATTTGGTTTATGGAGTAGTAAGGTTTTGTTTTTCCTTTGCTTTAAGGTACTGTAAAATTTTTATATGCTTGGGAACATAGGATTGTGAACCTGGATGAACGTTTTTAATACTCTTTTTGGAACATAGATGGCTTTAACATTTCATTGTTGTTCTTAAATTATGTATGATTTGAGTCTTTGGTTATTTATTTCGAAGTTATGTTATGTGTTGAATTCTCTTACGGAGATTATTTTTCTGGGTAGTTGGAACTTCTTCCCTGTTAAGGGACTAGTCCAAGTTAGATTGATAAATGCATATATTGTACTAGATCATTCCTTATATGTGAAGATGAAAATCGAAGAAGCATCATCTATTTTGGGATTATTAAATTTAATTAATTTCAAAGTTATTTTGTGTGTTAAATTTCTTTGGGAAAGCTTGAAGTGTAGACTGGAAAATTACCTTTATCCATTAGTCCATGTTAGACCGAGAGGTATTTATATTAGATATGATCCTTCCTTATCTGTGAAGAAAAAACTCGAAGAAGAATCACGAACTTGTGTCGAGCTAATATCGAACTATAGGACATACTTTTGGGCTCGTAATGTCGAGGGTACCTTTCAATGTTATTCTAATATGCAACCTGGTGAAATAATCTAGAATGGGAATAAATCCAATGGTAGGAGATGTCCACTCCTCTACTATTTACCAGAACGTCTGATCAAATTCCACCTGGGGAATTCTACGGCAAGTATATTGTCAATCCATAGATAGTCTACAAGTTCTTACAACATTTCGAAAAGACAACCTATTTAGAATGTCGTCGATTAAATGAACGATAAGGTTTGTAAATCGATCAGGAGAACGTTATAAAATTAGTTTTTTTATATGAAGATGATTGTTAAGGCTAGACTATACGCTACTAGAAAAACAAACAAACATGTCACAACTCCAACAATAAAAGAAAAGGTTCATAATTTGTATATGACATTTACATTGATTTTTTTAATTTTCAACTCTTGATAAAAAAATTTCTGGATTAGGTTAAATTATATACATATAAAGTATTTTTTTGTATAGTATTTGAAGAGAACTTAGAGGTTTAAATTAGTGATGTTATACTTTTTTTACTATAAATTTATTGTACTGAGTGCTTACATCATAACATAATATGTATGAAATGTGTTTATCGCAATATTATAAATCAATAGATAACAATTGATACTATCTTCTACCTTAAATGATTCATTTGATAGTATATATAAAAATAGTATTTTTATTAAATTTAAGTACAAATGTTCGGCTGTAAATTTAACTCTGCTACAACTAATACTCCTACCTCAATTAACCTTTGTTGGGATATATGACCCCAAAACTTTTGATACAAGAAGAATCAGTATGTAACCTTAGTGATGAGGACTATTTGGAATCGTGCCCCATAGAATGGAAGGGTATTAGTTTGGCGCCTATGGGTCGATTTATCTCTTACATTTAGGACAAAAAGATGATATTAAGGGTTATCTCTATCATCTAGTTCGTATTAAGGATTCTATCCTTGAAAACCCAACTCTTGAGTAAGTTCCATTAATTTGTGAATTTTCATAAAATCTTCTCGGTGTCCCTCCTAAAAGGAAAATCAACTTTGGAATTGGTCTCTTTCTAGATACCTAACCTATTTCTATTCCTCCTTACAGAATGGCTCCAGCAGAGCTTGAGGAATTAAAAGAGCACTTGAAAGAACTCCTAGATAAGGGCTTCATCAGACAATATTTCACTATGGGGTGCACCAGTGTTGTTTGTAAGGAAGAAAAAAGATTTTCTCAGAATGTGTATTGACTGTAAATAGTTGAACAAAGTCATAATCAAGAATAAGTATCCTATCCCCAGGATTGATTACTTGTTTTACCAACTTCAAGGTGCTACTAATTTCTAAAAGATAGACCTCTGATCGAGTTATCATCAGCTCAGAGTCAGAGATAGTGACATTCCAAAAACTGCCTTCAGAACTCGGTATGGTCATAAAGACTTTGTAGTGGTGTCGTTTGGACTAGCCAATGCTCCTGCAACTTTAATTGATTTGATGAACAAAGTGTTCAAACATTACTTAGATTTGTTTGTTATTGTCTTCATTGATGATATCGTCATTTACTCTAGGAGTGAGGAAGAACACACAAGTCATTTGGTAATATTTTTGAAGAATCTAAAATATTGCCAGTTATTCGCTAAGTTTAGCAAATGTTAGTTGTAGTTGCAATACATTGATTTCTTTTGTCACATTGTATCTAGCAAAGGGATTCGAGTGGATTCGAAAAAGATAGAAGCGGTGAAACAATGGCCCAGACCTACCACTACTACATATATCAGAAGTTACTTAGGTCTAGCGGATTATTATCAAAGATTCGTGGAAGAATTTTCATTCATAACCTTACTATTGACTAGGTTGACTCAG
Organism: Solanum chmielewskii; assembly: GCA_027704785.1. Classification (NCBI taxonomy): domain Eukaryota; kingdom Viridiplantae; phylum Streptophyta; class Magnoliopsida; order Solanales; family Solanaceae; genus Solanum; species Solanum chmielewskii. Next base: position 10,244,909 of record JAKWIX010000318.1, on the reverse strand, counting down.
AAGATGGTCAAGTATCAATGTTCAGATCATTGTGAGAAGGGTCTTTGTAATTAAGTTAACCTTAGCACAACATTTCATCTGCAAATGGATGGACCGGCAGAGCGTACCATTCATACCCTAGAGGATATGTTTTGAGCATGTGTGATCATTTTCAAAGGTATTTGGGATGACCACATTTCTCTTATTGAGTTCGCCTACAACAATAGCTACCATTCCAGCATTTAGATTGCCCCTTATGAGGCTTTATATGGTCGTAGATATAGATATCCTTTTTGTTGGTTTTTAATAGGTTAATCAACTTTGATAGGGCCAAATTGAGTCCTTTATGAATGGAGAAGGTGCAACTCATTCGAGATAGACTTAAGGCAACTCAAAGTCGTCAGAAGTCTTATGCAGATGTAAGGAGAAAGGAACTAGATTTCCATGTTGATGATTGGGTTTTTCTTAAAATCTCACCTATGAAAGGGGTGATGAGATTTGAAAAGAAAGGGAAGCTCAGTCCTAGATATGTAGGACCTTACAAGATCTTTGAAAGGGTTGGCAAGGTTGCATATGAGTTAGAGTTTGCAGAAGAATTAGTTGCAGTGCCTCCGATTTTCCACATCTCACTCTTGAAGATGTCTTAGGGTGACCCAGCCTCTATAGTGCCATTAGAGAGTATGGCATTGGAAGATAGTCTTTCTTATGAGGATGTACCAGTTGAGATTCTTGACCGTCAGGTTAGAAGGTTGAGGAATAAAGAAGTCGCTTCAGTCAAGGTTTTGTGAAGGAGTCAGTCCGTAGAGGGCTTCTTTGGAAGAAAAAGCAGCCATGAAAGCCAGGTATCATAACCTCTTTCCTACCGATTCCACTCCACCTTGAGGTAATAGTTCCTCTTAAGTTTTCCAGTCATTCATGCTTGAATTTAGTCATAGAATCATGTTGCCTCAGTTTTAACTTTAATTTTTTGCGTATTTGCATGTTATCGGAACTCTATTAAGTTAGAAACTCAGTTCTCAGTTTTTAGTATTAGGGTTGCAGCTCTCTCCCGCTATTTCAGCTTGTTTTGTCTTCATTCGAGGACGAATATTTCCAAGGGGGAGATAATGAAACACTTCATAGCCAAAATAGACCAAAATTCAATTTTAAAAAAAATATGTCGGTCCAACATATGTGACCATCGACGGATCGTAGCCTGACCTAAGACTGTCTTACTCAATTATTGACGTAGTCTAGATCATAGCCTTACCCACGGTAAGCCCTACAAAATTGTTTAAGTGTTCGTCGAGGGAAAGACTTACGGTCTGTAGGTCAGAATACCGTCTGTAGTCCATGGACATCGATCAAGACTCCCTTCTCCCACTCTCTAAAAAGCTCTATCAACGACCAGCTCGGTCCGTAGGTTTTACCGTATGTGGGAAATTAGCAGATAGTTAAGGGGAAATGCAATTGGGTCAACTTTAATCGATTATAAGTCTTATCACAAAATAAATTAGGTGTCTGATGACCTACCCACAGATATATAAATGAACTATCTTTGCATTGCAACCGACCTTGCTAATATATGACGTTCGAGTAAAAAGTTATGCCAGTTTTAATTAAGGCCTCTTGAAAAGGCCCAACCGACAAGGCGTCTATACATCGAAGGATCGTCAGTCCTGGCCATCGATTGGTCAGACATGAACTTTCCCAAGGGTCTTTTGGACCTTTTGTACTTCATTTAAATCCTAAGTTACATGGGTTTTATCATAGATCATCATATTTAGTAAGTTTAAGCCTAGAAACATAATTAAAACATATCTAAGTCAAATAATTAAATAAAAATTAGAAAATTAGAAACAAGAGAGGAGAAAAAACCCAAGAACCCTAGGTCAAGAATGCCACAAGCTCAAGCAGTTCCTGCTAAAAAAACCTAAGTATTTTTTCGTGGATTTCATCACCAATTATGTGGGATTTCACTAGTGGGTTCCTTTCACTCATTGGGTCCCCAGTTTTCAATCAGTTCTTGGTTCTCTTATCATGAATAAATCTAGGGTTGCTAGAATTACAGCAAAACTTCATGATTTAGTTAAAATTTATGTGTCAAATCAGATTATCATGTTATTACACAAAGTATCACATGGATTACATAACTCTACCTTTGTATTTATTTAGTTCATCAATTACACTTGCTAGCTCAGATATTTCACATACCTCAGATATACATGCCTTAGTTATAAATGTATAGTTACCAAATTAATTTTGCATTCTCAGTTTGCATGTTCATTTTCGAGCTATGCATTATTTATAAAATCTCAGAAATAATTAGTTAATTTATAGAATTAACTAGGAGTAGCATAATACCGAGTTCTACTAGGGTTTAGTGTACCGAATTGTCCCAGAACTACTACTCAAGTAGGTTGTAAGTCCCCTTTCTGGGAAATCAGTTTAGTGATCACGCCAGCATACCTTTATACATTTGGCAGGGTAGATTGGTTCCTCTCAAACAAGCGTATACATCATACTCCACATTTAGCTCATGTGGTTTTTTAACCAGTTATTAGTAGCTCCCAAAGTTCAGTCATACTCATTGAATTAACCATTTATCATTATTATCAGTATTCAGTTTCAGCATATTTTAAATTATTCATTGCAAACAGTTATCTGAGTAATCATTATATCATGTTTAGATTATTATACTTTCTCTTGTGCTTGTTTAATGATATTTCACTTAAGCTTTACTCTATCCTACATGCTCAGTCCTTTCATGTACTGACGCATACGTGCGCTACATCTTCTCGTGATGTAGGTTTAGGTTTTTAGTATCCAGATCACGCATAGATCGATTTTCCAATCTCCAAATTAGCAAATTCAGTGGTGAGTCCTCATTCTCCGAGGACAATAGTCATTAGTTTAATTTAAGACATTAATTATTTACTTTAATCTTTATAAGATTTAGCTGGGGCCTGCACCAATATACATAGTCCAGCTTTTAGAGGCGTATTTCAGTCCTAGTTAAATTCAGCTTAGTATTCAGTTAATATTTCCTTTGTATTAACTTATTGTTTTCAAATATATTAGGTATAGAATATGGGTATTCCCCATCTTTTCAGATTTAATTTGATTTAGCTTTCGCATCAGTTTATTATCTTTAGTATACTAATGTCCATCCCTGCAGGGTTTGCTTTGGATCACTTGTCAATCTAAGTTTCATTTCCGCGTCTTGGGGGAAGGTTAGGGCATGACAAAACTCGAGGAGGTAGAGGAGGACCGCATTTAGAAGAATGAAGCTCAACAAATGGAGAGGAGAATTCAAGAGGTCCACCACTACTTTGATGCTTTTTAGTTGAGGGTGCTCACATGCCTAGACCCTACCATTTATTCGACGAATCTTCAGGCGGATGTGGCATGTTTGAGGGTTGATATTGATACTGTCTTAGACATAAGGGTATCTGAGCCTAAGGCCGCACCTGCGGATGTTGTCGAGGATACAGTGCTTGCTGCATTTTTCACTACCACTACTGCACCGCCACCCCCTCCACGTGACCGTGCCAAGAGGCACTGATCCAGAGACAGTGAGGAGAAACAGTCTAGGAAGAAGTATCGTACTGAGATGGAGTATACAACAAGAGATTCATTATTTAATGAGGAGGCCCTCCAGATGAGGGCTCGTAAGTTAGGTGTCGGGCCTCTAGCTCTAGGTTTGTGAATGTTGAGAGGAGCACCATTGAGGGTAAAAAAAATTTCGCGGGCATCACTGATGGTGACCCTATTACTGAAGGAGCGAGCTAGGGGAAACCGTACCCGCCGTCTTGTTGATCTTTAGCGCTATGTGCCAGAGGTTTGCTTTACCTACAACCTTTGCTTTAATTTTTATGCATTAGGGACAATTTCATGTATTTTTTTTTGGGGGTGAGGTGAATGGAAAGTGAGTGGCAGGGTGAAGTATAATTATGCCAACTCACGATCATCGCTTGGTGATTTTCTTGCTTGTGTTCTTTTGCCCCAAGAGACAGGTTATTTTACTGTTCAACAAACATGTTTAGTATCTTGTACAAAGTATGAATGTTATGCATGATCACTAAATATGAATGATATCTCGTTTGAAAGAGAATGCTTGCATGATTAGATATAGTGAATGTTGAATGTGTTTGATCAATGAATGACACACAGATGCACCATTGCATGACCTTCAATCTAACACTTGAACTAGGGTTCCGATAATTTGGTAGGGTCATTAGGTGTTAACAGAGTGTGAGGAAACTTTATTGTTCCACTATTGGTACCTAGCTAGAACTTCCCGCTTAGTCCATCAAAAAGAAATATGTGTTAGACTATTAGGAAAGGATCATAGGCTCTTGTTCAAATTAGCTAATCTTTAGCCTAGAATAAAAGAAAACCAACTGAAATTAATCTATTAATGATCTAAAAATTTTGATCTTACAATGGATCTTTCTTTTCTACCCCCACTCATCTTCCCTGCGTATAATGTGTTGGCCCTTGTTCCTCATTAGACTATGCACCTCAACTTAGGCAAAAAGCATAAACTGAGGGTGGGAAATGTAGAAACCGGTCTCGTCTTGGCCTTGACCCAACCTTGGGTATTGTGTACCTCAACACATGGCAAAGTCATAAGTTGAGGGTGGCTATTACGAGTAATGTCCCGAAATGTGGGGTTGAAAGGATTAATGTGAAAAAAAAAAGAAAAACAAAAGAAAATAAATACTGAATAATAGAAGTGACTCAGTCGAAGTGGAAATCATGTAAAAAAATATAAGAGGTGTTTAAGTAAGAGTCATTTGCACTAAAAGGAGAAAAGAAAGGAGAAAACAAGGCAAAGAGGACAAGAAAAGGAGGAGTAGGGCATAATAGAGAATAAAAAAGGTAGGACGCTTCGACGTAATGTCATGGAGGGCCACAAGTCACTATAACATACCCATATGTATCAAAACAAACCCAAATCCTATATTATAAGCCAAGAAAATCCTATCGTGATCTTCAGAGTCTAATATGGTGAACATAAGCAGTGACAATAAGGGCAAGCCTATAGCTACAAGTACCAACTAGGTGTGAAGTTTTTTTGAGTGTGAGTGTTGAATAATGATCCTTATACCCAATTTTAACATCAATGTGCAAAAAAAAGGGATATCTTTTGAATCGAAGACAGTATTTGCAATATTGGAATGTTTGTACCTTGGTGAGAGATAAAAGAATAGAGGTGTCGGTGCATGGTGAGTCTGTGTCATGGTCTGATCCACATGAATGAGCCTAGATATCATCAAAGTTGAATAATTCATTACAGCAATGAAAATAGTCGGGATCGATAGCCAAATTATAGCAAAAGCTTAAAGGAGGATATTTTTGTACAATGGTGTTGTGGTGAGTCTTAGTGCCTCGCTTGAGGATAAACAACGAATTTAAGTTTAGGGTGTTACTGTACTTTTGTTTCATGGTACTTTCAATGCTTTTTCATTAAGTTTAGTGTATTTCTAGGGCCTTTTTTTAGTAATTTTAATGTGTTTTATCTGTGTTTTGCAGGAAAGTTTTCCAAAATGAAAATGCAGAAGACAGTGCACAAGTGACCCATTAAGCCATCAACGATCAGTAGGTAGTGATTGTCGACTGTCCAAGCATCTGCAAGAAGCTAAGGAATTCTTACCAAGTGTGGGACTAAGGAAGGTTCGACGGTCCATTGATAAGTCGACAGACCGTCTTGGAAAAGCGTCAATCATATTAGTGATATGTCCCTATTATATATATATATATATCATTTGTTCCAGTGTCATGAAACCCCACACCGAAAAAGAGGTGGAATCACCAGCCAAAGTGACCCAAAACATGCTAACAGATCCCTATATTGACAGTTTAGGTTCGAATTCTAAGTGATATAAGAAGACCCATACCCAGCATGCCGGACAGTCTCATCTAATGAGAGTTACGTTAACCTCCGCCCTTCCCGAAAGAAGGCATCACCACTCAGAACTAGTCTATCGGTGCTCAGTATAAAGTTCAATTATATTCAACTCATATGTCATGGAAGTTGGATTCTAGTATGAGGACGTAATAGCTCAATAGATTATTTGTCATCTCATAATTAGTATTAAGTGTGTTAATCTCAATACTTTCATTCGACTGTTCATAGAGACTGGTCTTTTAATTAACATTACACTCTCATAGGTGAGTACCTTTTGGTAATATTTACTTAGGATCATTTTAGATAGGTCTCATCTTTTACATTAGCCTCATATCATGTTGTCAACATATTCATCAACATTAGCAAATTTTCTCTTCATAATTACTCACCCTTTTTTACGTGAATGTTCATTTCATTATATGCCAATGCACTTGGCCATTTTGTGTGGTTTACACTCTTACTTAACCTTTCTAGGGTTACATCATTTTAGTACGTACATCTTAGGTTCACTTATTTTTAAATGTATGCTAGACTTATGGGTCTATAAATACAAGCCATAAGGCTTCATTCATAGTTTGTTTAAATGATTCATATCTTCCTAAGATTATGTAGTTCAAGACATATGCATCTTGTATGTATGAAAAGATCTCAATTTTTATCTAAGTAGGCAGCATTATTTTTGAAGATATAATTCACGTATGACTTATGAATCTATACGGAATTTGGGTAACGGAACCCAATTTCGAATATCTTAGACAACACATACATTTTCTCATTGTTGTATTTGGGTCCACATGACATTGGGATCCTATTCTGAGCCCCAACATCCATGTTTCCTCTGTATCTTTCTCCTTTGAATTACCTCTTACTTGGTCGAGGGGTTGTGGGATCAAACCCCCACAACCCCTTTTAATTTTTTTTCTATTTCTCCTTGTCTATTTTGAGTTGACTATAACGTTGTGGGATCAAACCCCTATAGCGTCTCTTTATTTTTCTTTTGTTCTCCTCCTTAAATCTGCCTAAGAGGTCCTGGGTTCGATTCCCATAGGCCTTCCCCTTTATTTATCTTTTATTCCCCTCCTTAAATCTTCCTAAGAGTTTGTGGGTTCGATTCCAATACCCCTCCTCCTTGATATTTCTTTTATTCACCTCCTTAATCTGCCTAGGAGGTCATGGGTTCGATTCCCACACGCGCCCCCCTTTAGTTTTCTTTTATTCTCCTATTTAATATGCCTAAGAGGTTGTGGGTTCGATTCCAACACGCCTCCCCCTTTATTTTTCTTTTATTCTCCTCCTTAAATCTGATTGAGAGGTGGTGGGTTCGAATCTTACTCCCCTCATATCTCAATTTTTTTATTTTAAGTAACATTTTCTAGCCAAAACCATGGTTCGAATCCCCTACACCACATTTATTTTGACTTCTTTATTTTCATGGTTTTTAACATGGTGAGGTCACGGGTTCAATCCTCCATGACCTCACTTGTTTTAATTCATTTTTTTCCACATTTTGAACCCTCTTTTGTGAACGAAATTCATCACTAGAAGCTTGAAATTTTCTTTTAATTTTTAACTATCCTTTAATCAAGTATCACCTTAGTTCTAAGGGGAGTTTTTTAGTTCATTTAGAACATTTTAGGTGTGTTTTCATGGATTCGTATAGACAAGAGATTATCCCTCAAAGCAGCAACATTTCAACTCCTATGAACATCAAATTTACATCAACATGTGTACATGTAATATAAAGAACTATTATGCCATTTAAAGTCCTAAACAATGAACAATAGCTACGGCAACACACACATACACATGTAGTTACATTTCTTGAAACATCAACATAAGTCACATTCTAAACATACATATAAACACAAAATCATGAATAAAACACATTTTATCCCTAGTTTTCTACCAGCAAACATAACCAACATATGATTCAGTGGGAGCTAATGACAGGGACATGCAACGGGGAACAATCCTAGTTTTCAGAATTAATATTCTGAACCATAAGGGGTCTCTTGGAAAAGGGACGAAGAGAGAAGAGAATCCATACCTTTTTGATTTTAAAACCTCGACTTGCTTGGAAAAGAACTCCTCTAAACACACGTCCAACACCAAAAGTTCAATACAAAACTCGACGGAAAACCTTCTCTTTTCCCACGTAATTGAATAACGTTTGTTTTTCTTATATTTTCGTGTGTGTTATATAAGTGTGAAGAAATTTGGTTTGCCTATTGTTTTTGGAGTTATTTTGGCAGAAAAAAATGTGAATGAGAGTGATAGAGAAGTGTGAGAGAGAGAGAGATGAGCGTGGGAGAGAAGAGTTTTCTTAGGGTTAGGAGTCTAGGTTAGGACTTAGTCAAATAACATTTTATTTAATTATTAAAAATCTTATTTCCTTTATTTTAAATAAGCTAATAACTAATAAAGATAAATTAATTATATTAATTTGAAAACAATTTAAAACATTTCTTCCACCTAGGGTCGAACTAGGGTGGAGGAAGACATCACTTCAAGAGATCAGTTTTGGACCTCTCTCCCCAAAATGCCCCTCTACCTTATTATTTAAATAATAAATTATATACTTTAGGCAATTACTATACTAACCTTAGCCTGGAAAATGATGATTTTACCCTGTGACCCTCCAAACTCAAGATTTTGCTTTTTAATTCTGGTAAAGAATCATTCAATTAAATCTTCATATTCGAGAGCCCTACATGGTTGGACCCAACCTTTCCACGTTCAACTAACTTTCCAAGTTAGTTGGCTTGGTTGTAGCAAGGGTTCAGACGTCTGGGTCTACGCGCATCAATCTGTGTGAACCTTGGTCTAATCATAGGCATTCTTAACATATTAAGCATTTCTTATCTTATTAGTTTTTAGGGTTGTTACACAAAAAAAGAGTGAAAAAAATTCCAACCTTAGAGGGTCCGTATTTTTTAGCGGAAAAAATGAATTACAATAAACCTCTTAATGTCGGTAATAAATAAAATAAATGAATAAACATAATTTATTTTTTCTCAATTAAATAAAAAAATAAAATTGAGAAATATTTGGATTTACTATTATTTAAACCTATTTTTGAAGGACGGTTCTAAGTAAAATAAAAAACAGAAGAAATTATAATACCGACATTTGGATGTCAATAAAATTAATAATATATAATTGTAACAGCTTTTATTAAAATATATATATAATGAGTTCCATAAAATTATAAATTGATATTTTTAATTAACTTTATATAAATCGGATCACAGTTTATGTAAATTGGAATATTTATTAATATAAAATACTGACAACATGAGACCGGTATTTATATTTCATCCAAATACCCACATCATGCGGTACGTGTTTTTACATCATCAAAATACTGATATCATGAAGTCACTATTTTTATTTTATCCAAATAACGTCCTCATGAAGTCTGTATTTTTTCTTCATCCAAATATCAACCTCATGAGGTAGATATTTTTACTTCATCTAAATAGCGACTTTATAAGATTGATATTTATCTTTCATCCAAATACCTACCTACTGAGATCAGTATTTTTATTTCATCCGAATACTGACATCATGAGGTCGGTATTTTTTCTTCATCCAAATATTGACCTCATGAGGCCGGTATTTTTTACATCATCTAAATACTGACTTCATAAGGTCGGTATTTATCTTTCATCAAAATACCGATTTCATGAGATCGACACTTTTACTTCATCGAAATTCAAAAGATCAGTAATGTTATTTTAGTTAAATACGGACCTCATAAGGACGGTTTTGCATAAATAAAAAACAAACAATATTATAATATCGAGTTATGAAAATCGGTAAAATTAAATATCATGCAATTTTATTAGTTTTCATTTAAATATTTATATCATGGCTATTAGAAAAATAATATTTTCAATTAACATAAAATAAATCGTACTCTGGGTGACAGTTTTATATAAGCATAATACATCTATTGAATCATAATCTTGGCTTCAAATTTTAGTTTTGACCTCAAACTTTCATAGTGCACAAATAGGAACTTTAACTTTCCCATATTTCAATAAATAAACATTTGTTTCCTACCTGGTAAAATGAGTGAAATGCACGCATTATGCAGGAGTGAGGGGTAATTTTCGAGGCTCACAAAGGTAAAAATGCTGAAATGACAATTCTACCGTTAATAAATCTCTTTTATATTAATTAAAATTAATTTATTTTTTTTACCTTCAAAATGACATGTAAGATATTTTTTAAAATAAAATAGGACATGTAAAATGTTTAGTTAGCTTGCAGCCACTGATTGAAACACTAATACACGTGGGATCGTTTGCATTTCACACACTTTGACTCCAAAAATCGTGTGTTTATTTATTGAAAGCTAAGATAGTTAAAGTGCCTATTTATGCATTATGAAAGTTTGAGGTCAAAGTTAAAATTTGAAGTCATGTTTAGGGCCCAATATATGTATTATGTCATTTTATATAAAATACTGACCTCTCGATGTCAATATTATTTATTTAATATGATTCCTTTTATTTTTCTTAAAATTTAATGTGAGACCAACCTCATAAGATCGAAATTTTTTTATTATATCTAATTCATTTTAATATAATCGACATACAGAGGTCAGTTTGTTTAAAATATTTCTATCAATTATAATTTTTGTTATTTAGAATAAGTGTAAATTTCCTTTGGAATGTACTATTAATAGTTAAAAATGTGTAGTAATTTTATATACTTTTTTTTAAAAAAAAAATTAGACTTCGTGGAAAAAAAATAAAAAATTTGTAATCCATATTTAAAATATTGATATTAATTGTTATATAATTATACATATATTCCTAGAGTAATGTACTAAACTATAGTACATCATCTTATCATGAACATAATATCTCATGTTACTATATAGAGGTGAAGAGCTAACATTTAATCTATTTTAGTATGAAATGAGAGATACTATTATTATATAGTTTCGATCTTGAATGTATGTTAAATGTAGTGGTAACTATATAATTTTATAATGACATGTAAAAAATACTTCATATGATTATGAAATAAACTAATTAATTATATATGTAACACATTATCAATTAAATAAATGTCGATCATCAATTTCAAGAGATTTACTTATTAGATTTGATATTTCTAAACTTTCACTGATCATTAAAATTTAGTTTATATAATTAAGAAGTATATATATATATATATATATATATATATATATATATATATATATATATATATATTTTATATTTATAAAACTCTTGATGTCATCATTTTTTATTTAATATGATTACTTTTATGTTTCATAAAATTTAATGTGATACCGACCTCATGAGGTAGGTTTTTTTTATTGTACCTAATTCATTTTAATAAAAGTGACATCCGGAGGTCGGTTTGTATAAAATATTTCTATTAATCATAATTTTTTCTATTTAGCATACTACTAAAATTTAATTTAAAACATACAATAAATTGTTCAAAAAGTGTAACAATTTTGTATACTTTTATAAATAACAAGTTAGACTTCATGGAATATATTAAATCAATATATATAATATTCATATTTAGAGTATGAAACTACGTTTCTATAAATTAGGATATAATTATACTTATATTTCTAGAGTAATGTACAAATCTATTAGTCCATCGTATAATCTTGAACTTAATATCGCATTTTATGATGTAGAGGTGAAGAGCTCACATATAATCTATACGAGTATGAAATGCGAGATAATATTATTATATACTTTCGAACTTGAACGTATGTCAAGTGTATTATTCACTTCCTCATTATAAGGACATGCAAAATATACTTCATCTGAGTATGAATCTTGTTGATTAATTATGTATAAAATACATCATCATTTAAAGAAATATCGATGATCAATTTAAGGCAAGATTTATATATTAGATTTGAATTTATATAATTTGGAGGAATATAATTTAAATATTAAAAATTAACTTGATCGATAAATTCAATTTATAAAATTAAACTTCTATTCATTTTATACATATATATATATATATATATATATATGTATATATATATATATATATATATATATATGTATGTATGTATAAAATTCAACTAATTAGACTTAGAAAGATATTAAGATCTTCAAATAAGTTAATGTGATTTAGTTGGTGAATATAGTGTTGGAATTAAGTTAAAACTAAAGTAATTTGACTTATAAAATTTTTAAGTTCTTCAAATAAGTAAATTTGATTTAGTTAGTGAATATTATGTTTCAATTTAGTTAAAACTAAACTAGTTATACTTAGAAAGATGGTAAGTTCTACAAATAAGAAATGCGAATTATTTGGTGAATATTGTGTTTGAATCAAGTTAAAACTTAATTAATGAGACTTAGAAAGTTGTGAAGTTCTTTATATAAGTTAATGCGATTTAGTTTGTAAATATTGAGTTGGAATTAAGATAAAACTAAACTAATTAGACTTAGAAAGTTGTTAAGTTCTATAAATAATTTAATGTGATTTAATTGATGAATATAGTGTTGGAATTACGTTAAAACTAAATTAATTAGACATAGAAAGCTATTAAGTACTTTAAATAAGTTAATATGATTTAGTTGGTTTATGTAGTGTTGGAATTAAGTTAAATTATACTAATTATTCTTGGAAATAATTTAAGGTCTTCAAATAGGCTAATGTGATTTAGTTGGTAAATATAGTGTTGGAATTAATTGAAAAATTAACTAATTAAACATAGAAAGATGTTAAGTTCTTAAAATAAGTAAATGTGATTTAGTTGGTGAATATTGTTAAGTCAAAACTAAACTAATTACACTTAGAAAGATGTTAAGTTCTTCAATTAAAAAATATGATTTATTTGGTTAATATAGTGTTTAAATTAAGTTAAAACTAAATTAATTAGACTTAGAAAGATGTTAAGTTCTTCAAATAAGTAATGTGATTTAATTGGTGAATATTGTGATTGAATTAAGCTACAACTAGACAAATTAGACTTAGAAAATTGTTCAATTCATTAAATAAGTGAAATTGATTTAGTTGGTGAATATAGTGTTGGAATTAAGTTAAAACTAAACTAATTAGACATAGAAAATTTTTAAGTTCTTTAAATAAATTAATGTGATTTAGTTGGTGAATATAGTGTTGGAACTAAGTTAAACTAAACTAAATATACTTATAAATATGCTAAGTTCTTTCAAATAGGTTAATGTGATTTAGTTTCTGAATTTGGTGTTTGAATTATTTCAAAACGAGCATCAGTTTTACCTACACACTATCCACACCAGGCACATAATGCCTCTACTCATGTGGCTCCACAATCTGGTTATACTACATCTACACCTTTTGTTGTACCTAGATCTGGTTACTAAACATTGCACGGTTATTCACATCTTGTTCATGAGTCTACCATACCATCAGTAAGGGCTAGTTAGTGAAATAATTTGAATACTTATAGTGGATCAATTGGATTTTCAAATCTTCATCTTGAATCCAATGGCTCAGAGCATAATACTCCCACCACGCAGCATTCAGATGCAAGTGGTCCTCAGGAAAGCGATAGACACAATTTTTGTAGTACTATCATCGAGCTGTTAGGATAAAATTATGATTTAATTATGTTTCATCTTTTATTTGTATTTTTATATTTTAATTAATTGATTGATTATTTTTTGTTTACCATTCATTGTCAATAAACTCATATTTCAGCTTATGTACGGATGCGGGTATGTCAAGATTATTTTAAAGTGCAACGGTACTCACTATAATGGTGAGTACCTAACTTTGGGTTCAATTCCAATTAAAAATAGGGGGGCAGATGTTCAATGAATTAAAGGTAAGAATGTGTATCAATCAACTTCACATCTTATACATTTAAATTCTCTATTCATTCGAATAATAAATATTTAGTCATTATTCATTAAATAAATATTATGTCTGGGTTCCCGAAAATGAGGAAGAGGTTCAAGAAAACATCAAGGTTAAAATTTTAAAGTTTCTTTGTAGTACATTTAGTGAAGTCAAAAAAATAGTATAATTCCTAAGTTTATGGTAACAACACGACGAGATCTATTACTGGATTATTGGGGTACTGTTTAAAAGCTTAAGAAGAGGACTGAAATTAGGAAGATGGCTCGCGCATCAAAAAAGGAGGCTATTTGCACACCAGTGGAGCTATTATACTATTTAATAGGAAGGAAGGAATGGTATTCTTTCTTAATTTTGTAAAATATTTCCTTTTCTTTTTTGATAAGTAGTTTTTGGAATTTAAATAATACTTGTGTTATTTGAAGGTAAAAGAGTTGGGTAGGTCGGTAGTTGTAGAAGAGATCTTGAAGGTTTCTCATGTCAAGAAGAGTACAAACCCCGATGAAAAAGAAAGATGAATTGATGCACGTGCTCAAGAGACGTATGTAAGAACTCTATTCAAGTTAATCTTTTTTTCTCTTTCTTGTATATATTACATTCTTATTAGTAGAGTTCATTGTTTAAATTAAAGGATAGATTTAAAAGAATGTCTCAGGAATATCGTAGTACTCTACCTCTTGAGAGCTGAGACAGATCATTTACACAAGAACAAAATGAGAATCTTTGGAAACGAAATGCAGGTGAACTGATTAGAGATACAGCTTTGCAGAAAGGACATATCAAAAGTAGCAGGCTTGGTATTGTGGTTCATCATCCTACAGCTTCAATGGCAGGGATAAATAGACAATATATGCTATGGAGGGTAACATAGCTTTTCTCAATGCGGAGCTTGCTGTTGTATCCGATAGAGAGAAGAAGATAGAGGTGGAGATTGCGGCATTAAAGGAAGCAGAGAACAAGAGGTATGCAGCACTTAAAGCCCAACCACTTTTTCTTTTGAATCAGGAAAGATACTTCCTACATGTCCTGCAAACAGTGATGATGGAGCTGATCATGAATGTGATTATAATGATAAGGGTGATAAGGAGTACTTATATTTGTTTTACATTTTAGACTTTCATATTTTTAGAATTGTTTGATCATATTTTAGTTTATTTTGAAGTTGAATGAAGTTTATTTTAAAATTGTTTAATGCTTATGTTGAAAATATGGTGTTGTTTTGGTTGGATGAAGTTTATTTTAAAATAGCTCATTTGGAAGTCTTTTAGTTGGATGACGATTATTTTGAAATTGATTATTTTTAATTCTTTAGGTTGTTTTGATATAAATATGCAAGTGGGATACTAAAATTGTAGCTCAATGCTGCCGATTTTGTAGTAGAAATACCGACCTCCAAAGGTCGAAATCTAAAAAATAAAAAATAAAAATACCGACCTCCGGAGGTTGAAATCTAAAAAATTATAGATAAAAATACCAACCTTTGAAGGTTTGAATCTTAACATTAAAATAAAAAAAAACCGACCTCTAGAGGTTTGAATCTTAACAATAAGAAACAAAAATACCGACCTACGAAGGTCGGAATCTAAAAAATAAAAAATAAAAATACCTACCTCTTGATGTCAGAATCTAAAAAATAAGATATATCGACCTCCAGAGGTTGGAATCTAAAAAATAAGAAATAGAAATACCGAACTCCGGAGGTTGGAATCTAAAAATAAGAAATAGAAATATTGGCCTCCAGTGGTCGGAAACAAAAATAAATAAATAAAAATACCGACCTACGGAGGTTGGAATCTAAGAAATAAGAAATACCGACTTTTGGAGGTCGCAATCTCAAAAATGAGAAATAAATATATTGACCTCAAAATTTTGGTATTCTAAAAATTGAGAATTAAATATGCTGACCTCCGAAAGATGGAAATAATAAAAATAATAAATGAACAAATATATTAAAGAGACCTCCAAAAGCCAGAAAATAAAATAATGAATTTTACAAACATAAATTGAAACTTACCTCGAGAGGTCAGTACCAGAGGTCTGAATTGAATAGCGATCAAGATTCTTTCACCCTCTAGAGCTCTGTATTTTTATATAGGCATTCACTATTTTTAGTAGTAAAACTATTTTTCTGTTCATTTTTTGATCCATGTCTTTTCCAGATGCATCAGTTTAAAGACATGTGGCGGACTCATTGGGGTACCAAAGGCTTTGCCCTTTTCGAGTTCAAACTTCTTAATCAATTCCTTATTGTACTTCTCTTTACTAATGAATGTTTTATGAGTTGACTAGTTAATTTGAAGTTCGAGAAGGAATGTGAGTTCTCCCATAAGACTAATTTCGATATCTCCTTTCATTAGAGTTGAAAAAATCTCGCACAAAGAAGGATTACAACTTCCAAAATAATATCATCCACATAGATATGAACTATAAAAATGTATTAAACAGATCTTTCAATGAAGAGAGTTGTGTAAATTTTTCTTTAATTATTTTGTACTATGAACGAACTCAATCTTTCATACCAAGCTTTTGTAGATTATTTAAGTATGCAAAGAGAATTGAAAAGTTTGTACACAAAATTAGGACAAGAAGGATATAAAACCGTGGGGTTGAAACCAACTTCTTGTATAAAACCGTTTAAAATGCACTTTTCACATCCATTTGAAATAGTATAAAATGCTTGAAAGAGGCATAAGAATGTAAAATTTGAATAGATTATAAGCTTTCTACAGTGGAAAAGGTTTCACGCTAGCCAATACATTCTTGTTTTGAGTATCCTTGAGAGGATAACAATACTTTGTTTCGAGTAACATTTCCATTTTCATCTATTTTGTTTCGAAATACCCACTTGATTCCAATAATAGAGAAATTTTTTTGTCTTTCTATTTGAGTCCATACTTGATTTTTTTAAAATTGATTGAATTCTTCCTTCATTTCTTACACCCATGATTCCTCTTAAGTTGCTTCATTTATTCAATTAGGTTCAATTTGAGATATCAATGCAACGGAAGCTTATTTATTAGAGAAGATCACTTCTGATTTTTCCTTCATGTTTATGGCAAATAAAACTTTCATGATAATTAGTATTATGTCGCCATTCTCTTGGAATATTTGATATATCAGCTACACTAGTTGACTTTCCTTCTGCAGTATTTGACTTCAATATGAATTTTGGAACATATATGTGCAATATTTTCCACTATTTTGATGGGGGGTGATTTCGTCGTCACCTTCTTTAATTTCCTACACTCTTGGGTTAGTCTCATCAAATACAACATGCACATATTCTTCAACACTTAAAGTTGTTTTGATTAAAACATGAAAGACTCTATTGATAGGATCATAGCCTAAGAAAATACCTTTGTCACTCCTTGGATCAAACTTACCAACATTGTTCTGACCATTGTTGTGGATGAAGCACTTGCATCCGTAGGGATGAAAGTAGCTTATGTTTGGTTTCTCACCTCTCCACAGTTCATAGGGAGTCTTCTTCAGTACCAGTCGAATTAAGCACCTATTAAGAATGTGGCATGTATTTCTCATTGCGTCTGCCCAAAAGTGATTTAGTAAACTTCTATGAAAAAGCATTGTTCATGATGACCTAAGAGTGATGGTTTTGACTCAAGAAACTTCTCCTTTAGCATTACCTCCAAATCTAACAAATCATTCATCTATTCTTTTTATATTTTGATGTTTTTCTTCTTTCCGTTCATACTGCAAGACAAAAAGATTAGTTTCTTTTAGGAACCAAAGTATTTTTGGGCCATTGATGATTAACTAATTTTGATCTCAAAATACATTTTCCAGAATAATATTTTCTACATCTGAAGGATTTATGACCTATATCGCCATAAGTAAAACACAAAGTAGTTAGAATTATGACTTGGAGAGTTTCTTCAGTAGAGCGTAGTTTTGTTTGATTGAATAGAATTATGTCTTGAATATTTTCTGACACTATTTAACTGCATTTTTAGTTTCTCCAATTCTTCTTAAAGCAGATCAACTTCAATCTGACTTGCTTCAAGGAGAATCAGCCAAACTTTCTTTTCTTGTACAGGTTTGTTGTATTCGTGAATAAATTACTATAATTCATCACTAACCATATCCAAAGTATTTTATAAGTAAATACAATTTTGACAATTATAAGATCTTACCTCGCCTATTTCTCCTAGAGACAGGAAACACGAGTTTTCCTTTTTATCGTTGTCCTCATCGGTTTTTTCTCCTTTTTCCCACGCTCCGAGACTTTTTGGATCTTCATTTCGTCGATTGGTTCTTCTTCTTCATTTTGGACAAGTTTTCTTGATATGTATTGGTTCTCTGCAGTAGTACCATCGATCATTGTTTCATTTGAAGTCCTTTGTTTTTTTAATCTTTTTGAGGTCGCTGTGTACTTTGTCTGAGCATTTGCCTTACTCTACAATTAATGAGGGTCATTTCTTAATCTTGATTTTCATTGTCTTCCTCCTCAGTTTCTAATGTCTCATCAATAAAAGCCACTGTTTTCTTTTTGTCGTCGTTGTTGTACCTGTTAATGTTATTTTGTTCATAATCCATTAAGTTACCTCGAAGTTCATCATTTGTCATGTTCTGTAGATCTCCGAGATTAAGAATGACAACTGTCAATTCCTAGTCTCTGTGAAGACAGTTGACAAGTTTACTGACTCTTAACGAGTTTGAATACACTATTCCCACAGATTTTAGTTCAATGACAATTTTGCTGATTCTTGAGAACATTGATTCAACATTTTCATCATCAACCATTTTGTACAGTTTGTATTCAATTACAAGGGAGCTGATTTAGGCTTCCTTGACTTTCATCGTACCTTCATTGGTTACTTAAAGATTATCACACATTTCTTTTGCAGTTACGTCATTTGAAATTTTGTATTATTCTGCTCCTCTTACTGCACCATACAACAAACTCATAGCTCTAGCGTTAGTTTGAATTACCTCTTGTTGTTCCTTATTAAAATTTAACAATTTAGGATAAAAAGATTTTTCGGTTCCATCCGTTTTAGTTAATCCAAGGAATGACTTTGAGCCTTTCATAATGAATACTCAAGCTTAATGTTCATTTGCGGAGAAAAAGATTCTAAATCTATCTTTTCGTGAGAGTAATCTTTCCCATTGAAGTAAGGTGTTCTATGTAAAAAGTGTCTGTCTTAAAGTAAAGCAACGGGGATTTGATAATGTGACATTTGATCTTTACTCTTGTGTTGTTAAACACTAAATCCATTAGACCTTCTCTTATACTAATTGATATTCAAGAGGGAGGGGTTAATTTAAAATTCACTTAGTCAACTAATATAAGTCGAGAATCGAATCACCTGCAAGTTAGTAGGAAGATAAACAATAAGAGAAAGATGGAGTAAATAATTTACACAATGTTTTTATTCTGGTTCAGATCACCAATGCAGTGCCTAATCCATTCCCTTTGGGTTTCAAGGGGTTTCCTTAAGAGCTTTTAAGAGATCTTCGTGCTACAGAAATTTGAAACTTTATCATGTGTGATATGCAATTCAGATTTCTACCTTGACACTGCCTCAACTTGTATACCTACACTCAAATTCTTTCTTTTCTCTTTTCTTTTCATTTGTGTACTTTTTGCTAAGCTTAAGTGAAGTTGCATACTTCACAATACAAATCTGGATTGATTTATGTAGATGATGATTTGTGCTCTTGTAAGGAAAACCCCAAAGTATTTGTCTCAATCAAGGATTAATTTAGGGAGTCTTTGATTGGGGCGATTTAGTTGATCTATATCCATGAAGTAAATTGTGTCGTCCTCTTTCCTTTTGCTAGTTTGATCTTTTCCTTGTATGATCGACAGACTTGTTATCTTGTCGCTTGATTTATGACTATTTCATTTCTTGATGATTAAGTTGCGATCTCGGCCAAGTGTGCGAGTATTCTTCTTCATTTTGATTTTCCTTTATGTGCTGATCAACCATATATTTGTTTTCTTCTTTTGTCCCTTTAATTTTACGCTTGCCTTTCCAATGTTTCTCTAAAGTTTCAAGCAAAAATTCTTTTCCTTCTTTAAGTCATTTTCGTTGATGATTTCCTTTTTGAAATAATGACCTACGAAAAATGAGATAAATGCGTAAGTGACAATTTTAAAAATCAACTATCTCTAAGGAGTTAACATATTGGTGCACTAGAAGACTTTAATTATTAAGTTCGATTTTACTTGTTATAGACGCAAATTTTTAGGTTCTACTACAACATAAGATTTTAGACAACCACCATTAAGATTGAAGAAATAAAAAGTTGTTAAAATAGGCATTTAATAAACTACAACAATATTTTTTTGATAGATTTATTTCATCATGACAGAAATCTAACTAAAAGAAAGAAAATGATTCTTATTTAGTTCTAGAACCCACGAATTCAAAAAAGAAAAAGTTATGGAAAAAAATGTCAATTTTTTAATATTTATTTTGTTTTATTTTATTTAAAAAAGGCATAAGTACTCCCTTTGAACTATGGTGGAAATTTTAAGGACACACATTTTCTTTAAATGTCCTAATACCTCCTATAAGTAATTTGAAATGTATTAAATATGCTTTTTTGGTGTTGACGTGGCGTAGAGAGTGTTCATAGCAAATACAAAGTAAAAAATATTAAGAAAAAGAAATTGTAATTAGTTGTACCATAGCTAAATTTATAGTCAGCAATGTACCAAAATTTAATACAAATACTATTTTTATACATACTACCAAATGACTGCTTTAGTGTTGAATGAACTGTCAAGTGTTATCTATTGATTTATAATGTTATGATAAACACATGTCATTCATATGATGTTTTGATGTGAGCATTAATTACTATAAATATCCACTACAATAAGTATAACCTCACTATTTTAAACATCTAAGTTCTGTTCAATTTCTGTACAAAAATACTTTATATGTATTTGATTTAACCAAAGCCAGAAAATTTTACATCAACAGTTTCAAATTAAGGAAATTAAAGCAAATTTCATGTACAAATTATGCACCTTTTTTTTTATTGGTAGAGTTGTGACATGTTAATTGAATAAGGTGAAGATCATTTGATTGTTGTTCGTGTAGCGTATACCTTGACCGTACCAATAGTATTGTGTTTAATTCTAAAGATTATGATGCGTTCAAATGAACAAAGACTACATTTACCTTCTCTTGATCGACTAAGAAACCTTGCAATTCATTTAATCAATTACATTCTAAAAAGGTTGTCTTTTCGAGATGTTGTAAGAACTAGTACACTTTTTATGAATTGTCAATATACTTGTCGTACAATTCAAAAGGTAGGAAACACCAGAGGACTTGATATCCCCTACCATTGGATTGATAATTCTCATTCTCGATTGTTTCTTCATTTTTCATAGTGGAACAAGATTGAATGTTATCCTTGATATTACTAGTCTAAAAGTATGTCCTAGTATTGATCGTTTCATACATTTGCTCACCAAAAATTTCATTCAACATTTCGTCCTTAAACTTTCATTTACATATTCACCATACAGGAGCCTTTACTTCTTATTTCATTGTTCACCATTGAGACATTTGTATCTCATGGAATGTGAAATACACCTTCTATGCTTCTTCAGGGATTTAATAAGTTGATTAGCCTAAAATTAGAATTTGTAACATTATCTTCTAATACGTTTGAAAATCTGATCTCTCATTGCCCATTGCTTGAGGATTTGGTTCTTAAAGACATAGACAATTCGTACTTCCTGATTATTTATTCTCCTATGCTAAGGTCATTTGTCTTTTTTGGCGATATACAATTGATATATCTAGAAAATGTACCTCTTATTTCCAATGCTCTGTATAAGCCTGCAGAATTAGTTGATAACAGATGAAATGCTTAAGAGCATGAATAAACGAAATAAATATTATCAAAATCATTTTTCCTCTAGAACTAATTCTGCAGGCTCATACAGAACATTGTAAAGAAGAGGTAAATATTCTAGATATATTAATTGTATATCTCCACAAAAGACTAATGACCTTAGCTTAGGAGAATCAATAGTCAGGAGGTACGAATTGTTTATGTCTTTTAGAACCAAATCCTCATGCAATGGGCAATTAGAGATCAGAATTTCAAACGTATTAGAAGATAATGTTACAAATTTTAATTTTAGGCTAAGCAACTTATTAAATCCCTGAAGAAGCATAGAAGGTGTATTTCACATTCCATAAGATACAAATGTTTCAATGCTGAATAATAAAATAAGAAGTAAGGGATCTTGTGTGGTGGATAAGTAAATGGAAGTTTAAGGACGAAATGTTGAATGAAATTATTGGTGAGCAAATGTGTCAAACGATCAATATTAGGACATACTTTTAGACTAGTAATATCGAGGATAACATTCAATGTTGTTCCTATATGAAAACTTAAAAAACAATCGAGAGTGAGAATTATAAATCTAATTGTAGTGGATATAAAGTCCTCTGGTGTTTCCTACCTATGGAATTGTACGACAAGTATATTTCCAATTGTTAGAATGTGTAGTAGTTCTTACAATTTCTTGAAAATACAACCTATTTAGAATTTCATCGATTAAATGAATGACAAGACTGCTAAGTCGATCAAGGGAAAGTAAAGATAGTCTTTGTTAATCTAGAGGCATGATAATTTGTAGAAGTTGATCAAGTATACAATTGGTAAGGTGGGAGTATATGCTACATTAACAACAAACAAACATATCACAACTTAAAAAAAAAAGGTGTACAATTTATAGGTGACATTTGCATTAATTTCATTAATTGCAAATCTTGATGTAAAATTGACTGGCTTAGGTTAAATTAAACACATATAAAGTATTTTTATATAGGATTTAAAGAAAACATAGAAGTTTAAATTAGTCATATTATACTTATTGTACTAGAAATTTATAGTATCGAGTTCTTACATGAAAACACTTTATGAATAAAATGTGCTTATCGCAATATTATAAATCAATCGATAACACTTGAAAATTCCTTCAACACTAAAGAAGTTGTTTGTTGAAAATTCCTTCAACACATAAGTCTGGATGTGTTACTCAGATTATTAAGGTTCCAACATGAAAGTGAGAGGCCATTAATATGGACTTTGTGGTTAGTCTTCCAAGGACGAGAATACAATATGACTCCATATGGGTTATTGTGGACAGGATGACTAAGTCTGCCCACTTTATCCCTATGAAGTCTACTTAGAGACCCGAGGATTACGCGAGACTCTATATTGATGAGATTGTGAAATTGCATGGGATTCCTTTGTCTATCATTTCAGATAGCACAGCTCAGTTCAATTTACATTTCTGGAGATCCTTCAAGAAAAACTTAGACACCCAGGTAAATCATAGTACTGTCTTTCATCGTCAGACTGATGGGAAGGTAGATCTCACTATTTGGACATTAGAGGACATGTTTAGAGCGTGTGTGATTGACTTTAGAGGTAGTTGGGATGATCATCTGCCTTTGATAGAGTTATCGTATAATAACAGCTATCACTCCAGCGTTTGGATGGCACCATTCGACACAGTATATGGTAAGAGGTGAAGGTCTCAAGTTGGGTGGTTTCAGGTTAGAGAGTCATCTATTTTAGGTCTCAAGTTGGGTGGTTTGAGGTTTGAGAGTCAACTATTTTGGGTCTATAGATCATTCATATTGCCTTAGAGAAGGTTAGGGTGATTAGGGACAGGTTTGCTACTACTTACAGTGTGCAGAAGAATAATGCAGACAACACAAAAGGTCCTTTAGAATATGATGTTATTGACCAGGTCAATTTGAAGACCTATGAAAGGAATTATGAGGTTTTGTAGGAAGGGCAAGTTGTGTCCGAGGTATATTGGGCCATATGAGATCCTACAACGTGTGGGTGAGGTGTCCTATGAGTTTGCATTGCTTGCAGAGCTAGTTTCTGTCCATCCAATAGTTTATGTATCTGTGTTAAAGAAGTGCCTAGGTGATACAACATTGATTTTACCAGTGGCAGGATTGGGGTTAGATGAATACTTGTCCAATGAGGAGGTACCTATTAAGATCTTAGATAGACAGGTCAAGCGACTGAGAAACAAGGAGATTTCCACAGTGAAGGTATAATGGAGGAATCATCTTGTTGAGGGTGCCACGTGGGAGGTCCAGGCTGATACAAGATCCCGTTATGCCTATCTTTTCTGTCTAAAAGGTTAGATTTCTTACTCTTAAGTCGAAGTTCCCTTATCTCTCCATTATTTGATGCTATTGTTTCTCTGTGCATAGTGGTTATGTCATGATATGATTGGCGTTATGCTAGATTATAAGAAGTGTTATTCAGGGACAAATGTTACAACCCTACGAAAATTGATTTGTTTAGAATGCCTACAATTAGACCAAGTTCACACAAATCTGATGCGCGTATAACAAAGCCTATTGACCCTTGTGACATCCAAGAAACCTAACTATGGGAGTTAGGTTATGTAGGAAAGGCTGACTCCAACAAACTAGGGCTCCCGAATATGAATATTTACTCGGATGAGTCTTTACCGGACTTCAAAAGGGAAAATCTTATGTTTGGAGTGTCTAGGCGTAAAATGGTCTTTTACAGGCAAAGAGTAATATCATAATTACCCTAACGAATTAATTAATTTATTAATTATTTTATTAAGTGGATGGTTCGGGTCGGGTCAACCCGAAATGACCTGTTTCACAGTGGTAACTCCACCCGGGTTCGAACCTCAACAGAAGATGAATTAAATGTAATTAAGTTGAGGTTTAGAATATTATTTTTTAAAGGGATTCATGGTCATTTAACTAAGCTAATTAAATCAGAAATTTTATTAAAATTAATATGGAGTCCTAGTTTGAATAATTCCAAAACTAAAACTCCTAATCCTAAACTACTCTCTCACGCTCATCTCTCACACGTTTCTCCACTCTTCTCACTTTTTCCCTGCTTAAAAAAATTATAAGAATAGAAAACACAACTAAATTTCTTAACACTTGAAGAACGCACATGAAAAAAAATATAATCAAAACATATAGAAACGCTAAGCAAAAATGTTACGCAAATGGAGGAGTTTTCCGTCGGGTGGTGTTGGACTTTCAAGATTTGCACATGTTAACCTCAACATAGGAAAAAATCATAAGTTGAGGGCTCCCAATGAAGAAACCAATCTCGTGCTGACCCTGACCCAACTTTTGGTATTGTGTAACTCGAATAAGCCGTGAGTTGAGGGTGGCTATTATGAATAATGTGAAGAAAAGTAGGGTTTAAAAGATTAATGTGAAATAAAAAAAAAAGAAATAGTGCATAAGAGAAGTGCATCAATCAAAGTTGAAATAAAGTGAAAGATTTGAAAGGAAAAAAAGAATAAAATAACAATCATTTGCACAAAAGAGTAAAAAGAAGAAGAAAACAAGGCAAATAATATAATCAAATGAAGAGTAGAGAATATTAGACAATGAAAAAGGTAGGATGTTTAGCTGTAATGTCAAGGAGGGCAACAATTCACAAAAATGTATCCATATGTACCATACATGACCCTAAGACTATGTTACATGTCATTAAAGTCCTATCGTGCTCGTAAGAGTCTAATATGCTGAACTTATATAGTGAAAATAAGGGCAAGCATATGGCGACAAGTATCAATTAGCTGTGAAGTTGTTCTGAGAGTGAGGGTTGATTAATGATCCTTGTACTTAAATTTAAAATCACCCTATGAAAAAGGAGGATATCTTTTGAAGTAAGAACATTAGTTGAAATATTGGAGAGTTGTTGCCTTTGTTAGAGATAAAAGAGTAGAGGTGTCAGCGTGGTGAGTCTATGTCATGGTCTGATTCACATGTGTGATCCTATGGTTATATCATGCATGAAAGCAATTAAAACAATTGGGATTGATAGCCATATGATTGCGAAAGGTTAAATAAGGATTCTTTTGTACAAAAGTGTTGTGGTGAGTCATAGTGCGTTGCTTGAGGACAAACAACTCATTTAAGTTAAAGGTGTTGATGTATCCTGGTTTCCACGTACATTTTATGCTTTTTCCTTAAGTTTAGTGTGTGTCTAGGGAATTTTTGTAGTATCTCTGATGGTATTTATCTCTGTTTTGCAGCAAAGACGTCCAAAACAAAAATGCAGAAGAAATTGTAGAAGTGGTGACTCACAAAGCCATTGCCGACCCGTCGTTCCATGACGGTTCGTAGGTGGTGGTCGTCTACTGGAGGTCCAAGCATCTAGAAGCAAGTCGAAGAATATTGACTACGTGTGGGGCTACAAAATGATTGACGGTCCGTCGACTGACTGACAAACCTTCCTTGGAAATCGTTGATAATATCAGAGATTAGTCCCACTAATCGATGTTGAAAAAAACCTAAGTATGGAACGACTAAGGCATTGATGGACCGTACTATTTGTCTGTAAAATGGATCAGAGAAGATGCAAGAATGAAGGCTGAAAAAGATGCTAAGTATGAACCGATGGAGGAAGTCGACAGTCCGTCGTTCCATCGACGGACTATTAGTGGTGCCGTCAATTGAAGACGTGTTTCTTGATAGAATTTCCTTATTTAGAAATCCTTTCAATTTATGTCTTTACTATTACAATTAAGGTTAAAAACCATATTTTTGGGATTAGACTTTTTGTTATTTTTGATACTCTTATTATTGGAAGTTGAACTTGGGATTTTAGGAATTACTTCAAGTTTTCGGAATGGATTCTAAAGATAGTTTCGTTAATTCAAGTGTTATTTCATGATTTTCTTCTAACTTTTCAAAATAAGTACATGAATTCTTGTTTAACAACCATGAATTGTGTATTTCTAGGCATGTACAACTTAATGCACAACTAGGGTTGTAAGAACCATGGGTGATTAACAAGGTAAAACTACATATATAAGAAATCTAGAATAGGTCCTTGCATGTATTGATAATTCTTTGGTTTAGAAGTCTTTTTAACGAGTGCACGCATTAGAACTTGATGGACCAAGGGGGTAGTTGATAGGAACAGAATTATCAACAAATATTTAGTATATACTATTTATTAGGCTAGTTTAATTGGTGCAAACTAGTAACTTAGACATACATTGAATATGATGCTTAATATGATGTAATGTAAGGTTTAGTAAAGTAGACACATGTAGCCGGACCAAGGTACGGAGTTAAATTCAATAGTTGCTGGACCAAAGAATTAGAGATACATAACTAACCACTTTACATGCAAGACACTAGGAAAGAATTACAATAGCTAGGATTACAACGTTATGAACCTATGGGAAACACTTACACCACTAGTTTCTCTCGTCACTTCATAAAAAACAAAGTTTTAATCTTGCTACTTGTTTACTTAGAATTAATTGAACACTTTTGTTTCAACCCCCCCCTCCCCTTTTCAATTATCTGTTTTCAGAAACGACTTGAATAAGTAGACGCAATCATTGACTAAAGTTAAGTCTAAACCATTTTGTTCGTGGGATCGACCCCAACCTAAAAATTGGGTTCTTTACTTGATACTACTGCTTATACTTCGTTAGGTAAGTATAATTTGAGCGTATAAAGTAGAAAAATTGTGCACCTCTATCTAAAATAATGGAGAACAAAACTCCATAAAGTCTTACCACTTCTTTATTGTAAATATTTGCATAATCCTAAGCTGAAAGGGTAGTCTTTACCGGCGAAAAGTGGGCTGATTTTGTTATTAATTGACAGTTACCTAAGTATAATCATGTTACCTGTGAGATCTTGAGAAGACTGTGATAAATTCCATATAAATCATCTCGCACTTCCATTATGGATGTTTTGTAGTCTAAGCCAATTCTCTATATTTTTCGTTATCTACTTTTACAAGTTAGAAATTTGGGCACTTGGGAACAAACATTACAATGTCCTTCTGCATGCCTTCCCAAAAATATACCTCATTAAAATTGTGGTACATCTTGGTGGAACACGATAAATCGACTATCTTGAGCTATGAGCCTCCTCTATGATCCTCTCTTTTAGTCCAACCAGCATATAATCTACTGTAGTACTTTAGCACAATATCTCCGCCTTGTTCAAAAGTCAATACTTTTTGATTGTGAACATTTTCCGTCAAATCAAGCAAAATGTTGTTTTCGTCTTGCTTTTATTTAACCTTAGAAACTATTGATGATTCTTCCCCATTAGTGACCACTATCCCTCTTTCTGTGAGATCCATAAGTGTGACTCCGAAACATGAATTTTTATGAATATCTTTAGCTAACTCCCTCTTTTATTCCTCAACATGGGCGGTACTCCCTATGGATAACTAGTTTAAGGAATCAAAAACCACATTATTCTTGGATGAGTGGTAAAGAATACTCATGTAATAATTCCTGTGTAGTTCTAACCACCTCGTTTGTCTTAGATAGGGGTCCTTCTAGGTGAACACATATTTTAGGATCTTATGGTCAGTAAATATATAAACATGAACGCCGTACAAATAG
Organism: Solanum chmielewskii; assembly: GCA_027704785.1. NCBI lineage: Eukaryota > Viridiplantae > Streptophyta > Magnoliopsida > Solanales > Solanaceae > Solanum > Solanum chmielewskii. The sequence continues at coordinate 10,216,782 of JAKWIX010000318.1, read as the reverse complement.
TAATGACATATCTTAACGGCGAAAACCACAACAGCCGATTCTATGTCATTGGTTGGGTATTTCTTCTCATGAACTTTCGACTATTTGGAGGTGTAGGCTATGACCTTGACTTTTTGCGTTAACACACAGCCAAAACAATCTCTTGATACATCACACTACAACAAAGAATCCTGAGTACCCTCTGATAAAGTCAAAATTAGAGATATAGTCAACCTCTTTTTCAATTCGTAAAAGCTTTTCTCACAAGCTTTAGACCATTGAAACTCTGCTGTTTTATGAGTCAACTTGATCAACGGAGATGATATAGATTAAAACACCTAAACAATGCTTCTATATTAGCCTGCTAAACCAAAGAAACTCTTAAAATTTGTTGGTGACATGGGTCTGGCCATACTCTTAACTAATTCTATATTTTGGGTATCAACTCTAATCCCATCACCAAAAATGTTGTAGCCCAAAAATTCCACACACTTAAGTAATAACTCACACTTGGAGAACTTTTCATATATTTCCTTTTCATTCAACTTCAGAAATACTATTATGAGGTTACTTGCATGATCTTCTTCATTCCATCAATATATTAGTATCTCATCAATGAAGATGATAACAAACATATCTATGTAAGGCTTGATATACTATTCATAAGATCCTTGAGACCTGTTACTGCATTGGTCAACCAAAAACACATAACTAAAAACTAATAATGGTGTTTTGGTGATTGATAGAAATAGCTAGACAATTGGGTGAATTTTAGACCATACTCATGAACACTCAAGGAATCCTGTTTCAGTGCCTCCTTAATTTCATAGGGGAAGTACCGCCCCAATAAAGCCTCTTCGAAACAAGACAATCTCGGAGGTGGTGCATCCTTATCTCTATTGTCATTTAACTAATCAAACCAAGCCTTAGCCACATTCTTTAGTTGATATGTAACTAGTTGAAGCCTTTTAGTATCTAACACATGCATCACCTCAAACACTTCTGAAGCTATTTGACAAAGTTCTCTAGATCCTTAGTAGTGATTAAACTAGAAAACCCTTAAGGGGTTCATCCTCAAAAATTCCCTATTCATTGAAGTGTCTGCCCTTTTCTTGTCAAGCTCTTCTTTGTTGCCTAACTTGGTTATTCACTGCTTGTCTTAACATTTGGATAGCCTCGTGGAGCTCAGCATTGGTAACTTTCCTCTGAGGTTACACTTCGGGTGCATTAGGTACCTCCAGTTCTTCTACTTTTCTTATGGCTGGACGACCTGTAAATTCTCTTCATGGAGCCATGATGATCTTAAACAGGTGCAAGCACGAATTAGAGGGAAATTTTTTAGATATAAGTTGTAATATACGAAATAGGAAGATGAACGAAGTACTGAAATTCCTTAATGATTCAACCTCATACTCAAAGATGTGGTTTGCTTCACACAAATGACTAGGACTCTATTGACAGGACTTCATAAACGTTTGAACACTGTGTTCTATGATACAAGGTTTGTGACACCCCGAGCATCCATCCTAAGGTGGACGGCACCGAATGACCATTGTTCGCCTTGAGCGAATCCTTGACCTAACTTAATTAACTCAATAGAATACTTACTCAATGATAAAACAACAACATTCTCATAAATAAGTTAAATTAATTTTCTTGGTTAAAATGGAATTAAATATCAAAATAAGATATATAGAAATAAAAAGACCTAAATGAATTACATGACTTACTATCAGTCTATGAAGCCCTTAAACCTACTATGATGAATGTCGTAACAAACCACCAACATTCTACGATGAAGAGGCTGGAAAGGAACAACGAAGGATCCTACAGAATACAAGGAGGATCACCACTATGTTTAAGTTCTCAAATTGGATCAACGAGGTGTTTGATAATGATCCTCGTTACATGTGTCAACATCCTAAGACGATGCAGGAAATATTGCCATCAGTACATTGAATGTGTCAGTATAAGTGTTTGATTGCTAACAACCACTAAAGCTTGATAATAATAAAATGAATTTACATTAGCTTTGCACAACTTATAAATACTCAACTCACTGCATATATAACTCAATTAAAACATATGTGATACATATAAAGAATTTCAAAAAAATTAAAACAACATAGGTCATTGAAGGAAATACAATAACAAACTCAACTTTAGTTGTATATGAAAATAATATAGTTATATGGGAGATTTTCTTACAAAAAACCACCACTATGAGCATAAGTGGTGATACAACATCTTACCACACTACCAGAAGTGTATTTACTTTGTCATCCCATAAAATTCATTAACATAGTGGATCCACTAGCTTGACTTACGTAATCATGTAAAAATTATTTCCCTTTAACACCCATGATATCTACATGTTTTAAATGTTGACTTGATTTTATATGAACTCTTACCCCTACGCCGATGCTCAATAATAATCCCCACATATATTTTAACTCATGTTTTAAAAATTATTTCCTTTGTTTGGGATGAGAAAACTTCTCAACATTAAGCTTTAAAAAATCTCTTGGAATCAACGTTCCCTTTTCTTATTCAAAAATATTTTGGGAAATCTTCGATTTCTATTAACATAAATGTATATATTTTAAACATTAGAGGAAATACTTAGTTCCCTTATAGCCTTTGACAAACGAACTCAACCATTTAATTTTTGGTTGACTTGTAACATTTTATCTAAATCAAATATTTAGGAAATACTTGGTTCTCTCATAATTCATTGAAGAAAACACTTCAAATTTTACTCTTTCTGTAACTCGAAATTTAAGCGTTAATACGAAGTTAAAATTTTTAAATAAGACTCTTGAAAACATTAAGAACTTAACTTTGAGTTATTTCATAACTTTAAGACTTAACTCTTAGCTTCTTAGATTTTGAGTTTAATTTTCCTTGAATTGGATTGTGGATTCAAGGTTAATGGTTTCATTTTATGGATGATTTCATAATGTTTAGATATACCTTAGAGTGTTCAAATCGACTAGGAGTTTTAGGTTCATAAGTTCAGAACTACTACAAAAAGATTGGTAAATAACAAAATATCCATGCATTATTGGGCCTCTTGCTTTCACGGCATAGTAGAGTCTGAGAGAAAGAGAGAGTCATGAGGGGTCTGGATGGCGTGCCGCCCCAGGACCTGACGGAAGGTTTTTTATTTTTTTATTTTCCAATTTTCTACTTTTAACCATTTAAACTTCCATGGATTTTCCCCAATCGCTGAGAATCACTATTACCTCAATACGTAATTGATTAGACCCTTAAAACATCCCAAAAAGATAAACCAAATACACTAAATGCATAACACAACACACTCAACAAGAATTCAACCATTGTTCTCTAACAACTTCAATTTTCATCATTCAAAGTACTCAAAATTTGTTTAATTGAACAAGTGTGTGTGTGAACTAAACTGAAAGAGAAAGATCTCGCATACCTTAATAAGGATCACCCCTAACGAATTCCACTCAAATATGTTTCCACTCTTGATGAAATCTTGGTGTTTGCCCCTTCTCTTTCTTGTCTTCTCTTTTATACCAACCTCTAAGCGTGAATAAGTTTTCTAAAACAGACTGAAGGCTTAGTTTTATACCTAATATACCTTAAAAACAAATTGCAAAATAGGTTTTTGAAAAGACCAATTTAACCTCACTAATATCCGGATTGGGATCTTCCCCAATTCAAAATTTCAACTTCTCATAGGAATATCTCCTTCATAAGATATACAAAATTTTTAAACTTGACGGCATATGAAATTTCACTTCAACGGATTTACATTCATATAAAGAACTGAATCTAACTACTCCTTATCTAGAAGTTATGGCCATTTGAAAAAGACCAAAAACACATTTTCTTAACCTATGAAATTTTCAATGTTTTTCCTATTCTTTCAAAAAAAATGAAATTTTAGTTTCATAGCAATTTATTGGCAATCGCGACATATGATTTGTTACAAATTGTCTTTGACAAATTGCAATTAAACTGCACAACATGTAAATGTTTCGGCCACAAGGAGAAAGAATATAGACGGACTATGGAGATCAAAGGTGGATTGATCAATGAAAAAAAACAACGAATAAAGTTTGAAGGAGATTCCTAATCAATTTTGGATGAGAAAAAGAATGTTCCTTCTATAGAACAAACTAGGAATGAGATAAAATTTCAAAATTCATCTAACATGAATTCTGGAAAGATAGTGTGTATTACCTTAAAAAGGAGAAGCACGCTACAACAACTAGTCAAGAAATAGTTAACACACAAGGCATCCTTATTCTTACTGCAATATCTGCTCTTATTGAAGATATTAAAACGCTTACTAGTAGGATACACAAGCAACTTGGTGTGGCTGCAACAGGTTGTTCCACTCCTATACATGTTAATGTCGAGGCACAAAATAATGCAGATAAGAACTCTAGGGAGATGATTGTTAGATCAGAAGTTTTTACATGACAGTTACCTTCTAAATTTATGAATGATGGAGAGTTGGGTTAACCTAATGCAATTAGGGTTGCTGAACCAAATTAAGATGAAAGCAAACAAGGCACTTCTACAGCAGAATATATATATGTAAATAAAGAGACTCAACTTCACTAAATGACTTACTATCCATTTATGAAGCCTCTAAACATAATATGATGAATGTCGGGACAACCCCCACAACATTCTTTGATGAAAAGAGTGGAAAGCAATAACAAGGATCATTCTGAATGCAACGAGGCTCACCACTTACTTTGAGTAGTCAAACTAGATAAACGAGACGTTGGATGCCGATCATGGTTGTCTATGTGTTCATCATAAAACAATGTAGATCCACTAGCATCAGTACATTGAATGTTAGAGTATGTGAGTTGAATTGCTAACAATGAGTTAAACTTAATAGGAATAAGATGAACTTACCTTCGATATGCTCAACTCAATGCATATAAAATAATAAAAATATTTAGTTCATTAAAGGAAATGCAATAACAAATCAATTTTACTTTTATATTAAAATAATAAATTTCTGTGGGAGAATCTACGACCGACAACCACCACTATGTGCCTATTGGTGATACAACGTCTTGCCAACGATGAAAGAATGGTCATGTACTTTGTCATCCCATAAAACTCCTTAACGTAGTTTATTCACTAGATTAACTTAAGTGATCATATAAAGAGTATTACCCGTCAAAACCCATGATAGACAAATGATTTACATTGGCCTTGAGATAACATGAAGTCTTATCCCCACATCGATACTCAATACATCTCCCAATACATACTTTAGCTCAAGAATTTTAAAATAACGTCCTTTTTTTGGATTGTGATAATTGCTCAACATTTAGTTTTAAAAGATCTCTTGGAATTAATGTTCCATTTTCTTGTTAAAAGTTTTTTCTGGAAATCTTAGTTTCCTTTTAATTGAAATGTAAAATCATGTAAAAACTTTCTAGGTAATTCTTAGTTCCCTTATATCCTTGATAAATGAACTCAACTCTTTACTCTTTGCTCTACTTGAAACTTTTGATCTTAATTAACTCTTTAGGTAATACTTAGTTCTCTTATTTTTGTTTGATGGAAAGACTTAAACTTTAACACTTTCTTTAACTCGAAACTTGATTCTTAAAAAGATGTTAAAACACTTAAATAAAACTCTTGGAAACCTTAAGAACATTACTTTGACTTAGTTCTTAGCCTTAAAACATAACTTCTTAAACTTTGATCTTAACTTTTCTTGAATTGGATTATGGATTCAAGGTTCTTGATTTATGGATGATTTCATTATGTTAAGATGTACCTTAGAATATTGGATCAACTAGGAGTTTTAGGAAAATCTCTTCGGAGTTAGTATGAAAGATTGGGAAAGAATGGGGTCTCCAGGCGTCCTTGGTACTCTTAGAGCCGTGCAGTTGAAGATCCTTACGGAAAACATTTATCCTTAGGGGCTATGGCTGGCGTGGCACACTAGAGATTGAATGATACAAACTGTCCTGAGGGACTCTTTTTGGTGCGGCGAACCAGGGCCTCTCAGACATTATTTTCTTCTTTTCTTCTCCAATTTTTAATTGTAAGCATTTTAAACTTCGATGGATCTTTCCTCCAATCGCTTAGTATCACTAATAACCTCAATAACCAATAGATTATACCTTAAAAACAACCAAGGAATATAAATCAAATCAACTAAGGGAATAACACAACTCAACCAACAAAAGATAAATAATTGTTCTTCTAGAACTTCAATATTCATCATTCAAAATACTCAAAATTTGGATAAGTGAAAGAGTTTGTGCGTTGGTGAACTTACCCCAACACATATATATGTCACACACCTTAATAGATATCACCTCCGATGAATTCAACTCAAAGAACATGGCATTCTGGATGAATTCTAGGTCTTCCCTCTTCTTCTTCCTCTCCTTTTCTCTTTTACACAAGCCCTAAGCGTGAATAAATTTTTTTAAAATTACTTAAAGCTTAGTTTTATCCCTAAGAAAACTTTAAAACAAATTAGGAAATAGCTGGGTAAAAGGGTCACTTAACCCTTACTAAAATCCGGATTTGGACCTTCCCCAATCTAAATGTCCAACTTCCGATAGGCATAACTCCCTCATATGAGATGAAAAATTCATAATCTTGAAGGTGTTTCAAATATATACTCAAGGTCTTTCCAACCGTAGAAGAACTGACTTTTACTCCTCATGATCTAGAAGTTATGACCATTTGAAAATGACCAAAAACTCATTTTCTTAACTTAGCAAATTTTCCCTATTTTTCCTATTCTTTCCAAAAATGATAAATTTTTTATTCTTAATAATTTTTTGGCTAACAAGAGTAATGAGATGTAACAAATTGTCTTTGACAAATTTCCCTCGTACTGCACAACATGTAAATATCAGGGTCACAAGAAGGATGAATATAGACTAACTTTGGAGATCGAAGGTGCATTTTTCGATGAAACAAAAATTAACAGAGAAAAGTTTGAACGAGATTGGATGACAAAGAAAAAGTTCATTCTATTCAAAAAAATTTAAAAGAGGTAACATTACCAAATTAGCCTAACATCAATTCTGAAAAAATTAGCGTGGATAACCTTAAAAAGGAGAAACACCCTACATGAACTAGTCAATAAAGAGTTAACACACCAGGCATCCGGCTTTTTACTGCAACATCTAGGCTTAAAGAAGATATTGGAACACTCACTAGTAAAATAAATGAGCAACATAGTGCGGCTAGAACAGGTTCTTCATCGCCAATACATATTGATGTTGAGGCACAAATAATGCAGATAATAACTCTCGAGAGTTGATTGATGGATCATAAGTCGCTACACGGCATTTATCATCTAGATTTGAGAACGATGGAGAGTTGGCATTGCCTAATACAGTAATGGTAACTAAATTAAAGCAATATGAAGAAAAACAAGGCTCCAGTATCGTAGAAAAAACCAGTATCAAGGAATTATGGTCTGACATTAAAAAAACTATTGACTTTAAATCCTCAGAAAATTTGGTGTTGCACCAACATAATTCTACACAAGTTGATCATGATAGACGTAATATTATTGTTGAATTTACTCACTTTGCTGTGTTGCGATATGAGATTTTTTCCCTATATGAAGGGTTTCGTGGTACAGCTGAATTTTTGCTGAATCTTGGAATACTTTAGACTTGGTAAAGCTTATTGACCAATATCTGAAGTTGAAAGAATGCTACCATATTGATTACACGGATCAACAAGCTCTTGTGACACATATAAAGTAGTCCATAGTAACAGAGGTGATAGATGGAAAAGAAATCAATCCAAATACACCTTCCATGTTTATTTTTAATCAGGATATGGCTACAACCGATTTAAATGAAGCTACGGAGAACCAAGGGGAAATGGGTGCTTAAAGATAGGATATTTTTTTGAGGTAGAGACAAATACTGACAAGTATATGACCAAACAGTATTTGTCAACTTTTTCCTCAAACATTTTTGGGCTTCTGGCAATATCTATGGCCCAATAGATGCTAAGAAAAGAGAAAAGACTCAAATTTTGTACTGTCCCTATTTGATGGATTGTCATTAATTTTTCACATACTACTTATTTGATGAAATTTGTTGTCAAAAGTATTCATCACTAATGTTTAAAAATTATTTTAAAAAAAAATTATCTCCCTAGTAAAAGGTTAGAAAATTTTCAGAGTGATTTATAAACTACAATTTAGTTTGCTCACCCATTTCACTCCTACACCCCCAACTTCCGGACAATATGATGCTTTGATGAAGAATCAGACTTATGCCCTGAAACACTCGAATTTATTCGTACAAGTAAGACAAAGGAATATATGGCAGTCTTAAATACTTCATCTAAATTGAGTAATACAAAAGTAAACTTGGATAATAGAGATCTTTCTTGACTTGTGTAGTCAAATGTTTGATGGGGATGACGTACATGATATGTTGGATAGATGATCTGATAAGGTGACTATGGATGGGGATCATTTATCTGCACAACAAAGAAGTGGAAGCACCAAAATGCAAAGAAAAAAACATATGGAAGACAACATAGTTGGGATTGTAAGGTGAGTGAGGAATTATTTCCAAGGCACCTAATGGTGATACTTGCAAAGCAAAACCATATGACAATGTCAATGATTTTATCAAAATCCAAAAAATCCAACAAGAAATGATAAATTATCAATTATTATTAGATATGTTTGAACATAAATATAAGAAGAATATACTTTAGATTACTTTGAATGGGCAAACTATCTTTTTTAGTTCATAGTTATAACAAATAAAAATTGAGTTGGATAACTAGTCTTTATTCCTGGATTTTATAGCATTACTGAAGCATCGTTCTTTTTAATATCATCGTAGTGAGGATTATAAACTCGGTTATTAGCATATAATACCTAGTTTCCTCTGGTTCTTATTTTCTTCATGCCTCTTAATTAGTAAAGACTTCTTATCTCATTAGAAATAGTAAGGTAAGACTTATCTTCTCTTGCTTGTACATTTCCCTATTAATATCTTTTAATTTTTAATACCCGCTAGACGCTCTGACTAGTGGTAGATTTGCTAAAAAACCCATTTACAAAGCTAAAAAATAGTAATTCATTTCCTTAAAATAATTAACGATTATATTTTTGTAAATATATGTAACAAAAAAAAACAAAAAGAGTAACATTACATAACATTTACAAAACAAGATGCTTACTTGATGTCACGCCCTTTTTTCTCTCAATATTTATTATATTTTATTCGTTTTGTAAGTAAAAGAGTGCTTCCAATTAAAGTGACATTTTGAAAAGGGATAATTATTATGCAGAGTTTCCACTTGAAATTGAGTTTTGGTGTTCCAATTCAACTTATTTAAATCCCAAATCAAAAGGAAATTTGATTCTATTTTGTTGGTCTGCGAACTAAAAATTCGGGTAAGGAATTCTGTTGACTCAGGGGAAGGTGTTAGGCACCCCTCACGTCTAGTGGTTCTGGCACGGTCGCTTTATAGACTTTAGTATGACATAACTTAATTTTTTGGACATTATATTATTTAATTAATAATAAATTTTTTATTTACCGTCTAATTTATTTTAAATTCGCTTATTTAATTTTAATGGTTTACCTTTTTTTTAACTGTGCATCCATTAATTTTAAAATTGAAACATCTATATATATATATATATATATATATATATTTGCTTATATTTGTATGGTTTTTATAGAATTTCTACAAATTACAGTTCCTGTGAAAAGAGATTTTTGCGTCCAAGATGATTTAGGAATATATATTTATTTATTTATTAGAAAAAAAATTATAAACATATTTTTTTATAAGATTTGAAGTTACATTTATTAAGAAATCCTAAATATATTGGGAATATTGTATTGTTTCTCTTAATGAAACAAAAATTTTCTCTTTTTCAAAAAATCTTTTTTTCTTCTTTTTTTTCCCGTTTTTTTTCTTCTTTTTTTTTGCACATTTTTGTTTTTTAAATTTTATAGATTTTTGTTTTTGTTTTCTGTAAAATCAGTTTCTCTCTTAATTTTTTTTTATTTTATAGATTTTGTCTCTCTTTTTTCTAATTTCGTTACTCTTTTATTTATTTTTTGAAATAATATTGTTTTTGTCTGTTTTTTTACGTTATATTTTATTAATTTTATATTTGTATTTTTTTATTTTTTTAAAAATTTTTTTAATTCTTTTTTTTACGTTTTTATATGTTTTTATTAACGTTTTCCTATATATTTTTTGTCTCTGATTCTTTTTTTTTTTAAAAAAATACATTCTTTCTCTGTTTTCTAATTTTTTGGTTATGTTTTTTTTTATCTTTTCTTACATTATTATTATTATTATTATTATTATTATTATTATTATTGTAATTATTATTATTATTTTGGTTGTTCTTTCATTTAATGCTTTTTTTAATTAATATTTCCAACAATTTGTCTATTTTTTTTACCATAATTCTATAAATAATATTATATATCCTTCTAATTATATTTCATAATAATACGAATTAGTGATGATTATCTTACGTTTATTCTAGATGAAACCATCTTATTTATTGAAATAATATATAAAAAATGAAACATGTTCTTTTTGTTCCGTTTTTCAGATCGAGAGAAAAAAAAGGAATCATAACATGCATCACAGAATGATATTACATAATAATAACATACGATTCAAAGTAATTCATATTATTAGCCTCAAATTTTCATACAACATTACTTTTAAATAATGCGATAATTTATTGTTACCTCTCTACGAAAATGGATATCACGAAAAATAACTTCTACGATCTGCTGTTTGAGCCAAGAATTTAGAACCACGACAAAAAACACTAACTGTAACCTAATTTTCAAAAGAATAACTAACTTTTCTTCTCTTTTTGTTTGCTCTATATCTCGCTGTCTATTTCTTCTTCTTCTTTTCAATTGAACATGGGTTATATAATATTTTTTGGGTGAGAATCTGGTGGTAATTTTAAGCGTGGGATTACGATTAAATTTAAAAATTAGTTCAGAAAATTGGTGTTGAGATAAGAATAATAATAATAGCAAATTAATAAAAATAAAAATACATAAATAAAATGTGTGAAGCTTTTAAAAAAAGTACAAACGGGAAAAAACAATAAATGGGATGAGATTTTTAAGGAAAATAAGTTAGGAAGTTGGGAATAATTAGGATAAGGTAAAACAAATTTGAAATCTTTAGGACTCTTCTTTTCATTTCTTTTTCTGTACTTTTTCATAATAATTTCTGTATTATTATTACTTTTAGACCTGATAGTTAACAAATAAATTAAATTTCCAACTTCTATTTATCAATTTTTTTATTATTAAACTATAATTGATCGTATAATTTTTATTAATTTATAATTGATTATTATTATTTTATTTTATTTTAAATATAACCCTTTTTAAATAGGTGTAATATATATTATGTTTTGGGAAAAAAATATTTGTTCACACATGAGCACTTGATGAATACACATACTTGTTATAACAAGACAATTTATTCAAAAACCTATCTGAAATTTCATATCCTAGCAAATTAAGCGAAAGTTTGTCTGTCTTTTTTTTTTCTAATGAAAACATATATAACATTTCCCTAGCATCTTCCTAAGACAAACTAAAATATCCAACATGCAATCCAAAGAAATTGTTGTTAATTTATTGCAATCAAAAGGGGTGTTGGGATGTTCTGAACGGCCCCGAATTAATTTTAAGCGACAAGTTTTACCATTAGCTATCTTGTTATCTTTTTTGAATGCAGTCCATCTCCCTTTTGTGATAACCTTACTCCCATTATACCCTATATCCACTCTCCATTCTATTCCTTCTTCATTAACCAACATCATATTCTCCATGTTGATTATAACTGTACTTTGGGCGAATCTCAACGGGATAGTCTAACAAAAATATTTATCAAACAAACATGATCGTTGGATTTTCAGAAAAAAAGTAAGTGTGTAATGGAATGAATAACTAAAAAAGCTGACGACACAAAGTGAAAACTACTAAACGTTACCATATAAGTAGCATCTGCCTTTTTTTTATAAACATTTCAAAATGCGGATTGTCACCATTTAAGTTCACCAAGTTGTGTCAACTTCTATAAACTTGTTCACTTCTGCTATTAGCTTCTCCAACCTCCTTATCTTCAACAACTTCATATAAGTTTGACAACTACTAAAATATAAGTCCCAATGAAATTGTATAGAATAATTAAGACCACAAGTTTAAAATGTCTTATGGAAATATAAATTTTTTTTATTACGTGCACATTTCTTGAAATAGATATCCAAATGCAATGTATATATGACTATTTAATGCATTCACCTTAATAGTGAATAAATTAATTATGATGTTTACTTACCATGCTCAATTACATTAGCATTAGATTGAAGGTAAACTGGAATATCATCATCTATCACATTAGCATTGTATTGGAAGAATGGAATAACTTCCTCTTCTCCATCAACTTCAATATCTTGATGTATTGGAAATTCAATTTTTGATGTACTTTGATCATATATAGAGACATCAAAGTGAGACCACGGGATGTATGTGAACATTAATAGGCTCCTGACGCTTATTGAGTAATAGGCACGCAAATAATTCCATCCTTTGGCTAGCCAAATTTCACCTTGAGACATTTCCACTTCAACCTCCCATGATTTTCTATGCGGTGGCTCAAGAAACACGAGGGTTAACATGTTTTTGCAATGACTTTTAGCAAATACTACAGGAATTCTCTATATGAAAAGAAAATTTAAATTTAGTTTCATAAAAGATAAATAGTTATACTACAAAATCAGTAATTCACAAGGACTAATATTACAAATGCACTAAAATAAAATAGGGAAATTGTTAGAAAAACAAAGATGAACATACAAGACGACATAATTCATCAGAGGAACTAATGGTTTCGATAAACTTAGGGTTGTTGGAAGAAGAGTTTACCATAATTGAGGTAGGATGGGAAATTGTTGAATAACATCTTCATTATATATAGTACTTTGATTCACGAGGACAATGCAATGTGTCTATCACGAGGATTGCATTGTATATCTCATTCATTTGATTCCTGTGATGGGTACTAGTTATTTTTTTGCTTTGAATTAACTTCCCTTCTTTATTTTTCCCTCTTTTTGACTTCTATTAAAGACTGATTGTTCTAACCTTATCAATTACCACTTATTTACAATCTTTAGCTAGTGAAATTTTTTGTGCTTGACGCGATTCAATAATTATCTTTTTAGTATATATATACATATATATATATATATGTATGTATGTATATATATATATATATATATATGTATATACATACATATATATACATATATGTATATATATATACATACATACATATATATATATATATGTATATATATATATGTATGTATGTATATATATATATGTATGTATGTATATATATATATATATGTATGTATGTAAATATTTGAGTTAATTCATAGAAGTGAATTATTTAAAAGTTATATGTGGTGTATGAGTATTTTTTAAAATAAAAACATATACTACACCTCCCATGCCCTTGTGAATGGGTTTTTCTATTGCCTAGTTTCGGCAAAAACCAACAAGGAACTAAGAAAAAGTATGTAATGGATATACCTTTCAACACTCATGTCTTGAGTACAAGAGATTACTTCTGTTTCATTAATTTAATCTGCGTCCCAAGATAGGAGTTACGATTATCATACTAAGTTTTTATTGCAATGATAGCGATAAAAGGTTTAAGACAATCAAACAAAATCATTTTCTTAAAGAAATGGGGAATTACGAATTTACTAGTACAACAATACATCTTCTTTATTCTAGGTTATTATTTTAAATCGAACAGTAATTTAGGTACAACTATTTTGAATGATATTTTTCAGCTGAATGCTCTTTTGGTCTAGCATAGTAAATCAGGTATTTCATCAAGTAAATTAAGAAAGAGAGGCATAGATTTGACGTTTATTTCAGAATATTTCCTCCAAGGATATATCTCAATCACTACTGTATTAATACCAAAAACGTGTAAACGAGCCACTCCATAGCAGTAAAGTATAGTTAGAACACTACATTTAGTAGTAGTAGTAGTAGTAGAAGTCAAAAAATTGGTTTCTAAAAATGAGAGTAAATCACTCAATATATAGAAAATGAGTGGTAGTGTGAAAAAAATCTTATGGTGCCTAAACGAAAAGGTCAAAAACCTTTACAAAAGCCACAATTTTAATGAAATATCACAACCTTTCGTAAAAGTCATAACTTATCGTAAAAGTTGTAACTTTTCACAAATGTCTCAACGTTTTATAAAAGTCACAACTCTTTGTTTTCCATTTACACCTTTTAAATCCAAACAATGCCTTACATTAATTGGGAATGTCTCTAAGACAGAAAGAGGCAAGTATGTGTACTTTACAAAGAAGAATTAATTGTATCTTGATCATTAGATTTCCCCTTAGACTTTATGTAGTGAACATATGTCCGATATACTCAATTAATTAGTAGATGTGATATCATGGAACCATCAATCTTTGGTGTATACTAATGTACCGTGGTTTCAAAGTACTTTCGATGATCTTTCTTTAAGATTGATGTGTGTCTAGAGCCTTTTTTTTAGTAATTCTCATATGTCTTGTCTTTGTTTGAAGGAAAGTTGTACAAACTGAAAATGCTGAAGGTTGTGAAGAATAAGTGCAGAAGTTACCCATGAAGCCATCGACGACCTGTCGTTTAATCGACGGACCGTAGGTGGTGACCGTCGATAGAAGGTTTCAGCATCTGGAAGAAACTCGAAGACTTCTAACTAAGTGTTGGGCGATGGAAGGATCGACGGTCCACTACTAATGGATGAACCAGCCTAGCAAATCGTTGATGTGTTCAGGGACTATTCCAGTACCCGATGTTAAGGAAAATATAAGTATGGAACGACGATAAGCATCGATGGACCATAAGTGCATCGACTGACCGTGTGGTTGGTCTGTCAAACGGATCAAAGAAGATGCAAAGTGTAGGGTTTGAAAATATGATATGTATGGACCGATGGAGGCAATCAACAGTCCGTCGTTTAACCGACGGGCCATCTGTGGTTGTTGTCGATTGAAACCGTGTTTTGAACAAAATTTCCTTATTTGAAATAATATTTAATTTAGGACTCTTGTTATTATAAATAGGGAAAAAATCTTGTTTTTTGGGTTGGATTCTTTTATTAATTTCATACTTTTGTTTTTGGAGATTTGTTTTTGCAATTTAATAAAATTTCTGGACCTGCTCTTCAAGATAATTGTGTCATTTCAAGTTGAATTTGTAGATTTTCTTCGAATTTGTCAAAGTAAGTTCATGATTTATTATTTATCCATTATTAATTGTGTTCTTCTAAGCATGGATAACTAGATCTACAACTAGGGTTGGGGGAACAACAGGTGATTAACCGAATAAACCTAACTAAATAATAATTTTCAAATAGGTTATTGCATGCATCGATAATTCTTTTGTCTATAAGTATTTTTAACGAGTGGACGCATTACAACTCTCCTTATTGCTACTTATTAGACAAAGGGGGAGGTTAATAGGAAAAAAAAATTTGCCATACATTTAGTTAATAATATTTAATAGTATAGTTTCGATTTGTGCGGAGTAATAACTAAGCCAAACATAGAATATGATTCTTAATATGAAGTAAAGGTATGGGTTAGCAACCTAGACACGTAGCCAGACAAAGGTATGGGGTGAAATTCTGTAAACGACGAACCAGAGATTTAGAGATGAATACCTTATCACATTGCATGAAAAACACTAGGAAAGAATTGTTATAGCTAGTACTATGGTGTAAGGAACCTATGGGGAACACTTAAACCCTAGTTTCTCTCACAACTTCATAAAGACCAATAATTCACTCTTTCTACTTGTTTGATGTTACAACATTGCAACACTTTTGTTTTACAAAAATCCCCTTTTAAAATACTAGATTTTGAAAAGGACTGAACTAAATAGAGTTAATCATACATTAAAGTTAAGCCTAAAATATTTCCCTCGTGTGATCGACCACGACCTAATAGTTTGGTTTTTTCCTTGATACGACCTCTTATACTTCATGAAGGAAGTTAAATTTGAGTGTATCAAATTTTTGCACGGGTTCCGGGAGAAGTGGATTTTAGATGAACATTAATAAAATTACCATGTTTTAGTCAATAATTTCATTATTTTACTTTTCTTTCTTTGTTTTCGTGCCTTTCAGGTCTAGCTTGAGTGTATGTTAAGTTCACGGAGTCAACGAGAACCAAAACTTCCATTCGATCTAAAACTGAACCGTACATTCCAAAAAATTAATAACCCACAGAATCCCGCTAATCTAGCTGAAGGGATAAAGCATCAGCATCCTCCAGTGGTTGATGCTCATAACCATGTGATTTTGAAAAACCCGGGGGATGATGCTTTAAGGAGGAAGCCTCCTGCTCCACGCCCTCTAGGTCATACATTCGTCGTAACTAGTAGCTTGATGCAGATGCTCACCGCCAGAGGTTTGTTTACGATGCTACCATCTAAGTATCAACATGCTCACATCGCCAAACTAAGGTCAGTGTTTAAGAGTTGTGTAGGGAGTCCTGACTTGAATATGAACATCGTCGGGTTAAGAGTGTTCCCTCTCTCACTGACGGGAGAGGACCCAATTTGGTTCACCCAATTACCCTATAATTTGATCTATTCTTATGAGAAGTTGAGGTATGTGTTCCTAGCACGATATTTTCAAGTGTCTAAAAAGCTCAACCACAAAGATAGACTGAACAAATTGTTGCATTGCCTGGAGAGTCGGTGAGTAGCTCTTGGTATAGGTTCCCCTCATTTGTAAGATGTGTCCCAAACCACTACATTGACGATGAGTCGTTTAAAAAGTTCTTCTATCAGGGGCAAGATGATGTGCCATAGGGAGGTAGTGTCACCATCAACTAGGTGCTCATATAATATGAATGAAACTAGGAAAATTGTAAGAGCTTCGCACGACTCCGTCACTTTCAAATTTGGTCAAATTTATCTTTAGTTTTAGTGTAGTTAAATAAGTGTTAAAAATTGATATTTTCAGTTCGACATATGTAATGCCGCAGTGTTATAGGTTTATTTTTCTAGAGTTTTAAAATAACATTGCTTGAATGAGTTATTCACATCGTGGTAAGAGCAGGGGTATGTAGCATATAACTTCAAGAGCAAAAATGTGGATCGACATATATTGCACAAAAAAAACAAAACTTTTATAGACATGTACATTTATAGTAAAGGAGGTTTTTTTGGCTATAGATAAAACCAAATACCTTACAATAATAGACATGAACACCACATGACATACAAATTGGCAATTTTCGGACATGTAAAGTTTTGCACCTCACAAAATAGACACTACTTGATCAAACTAATAATATAAGGTCCCTAGCATAGAAAATGTCACACCCCGAGCTACCCCCGAGATGTGTACCCGGAACCTAGGACAACAACTGATCCAAAGCTAACCCTTCTGGCATTAGCATGAGCATACTGAAGATAATAAACTGTTTCGGAAGCTAAATCATACTTAAAATGAAAAGATGGGGAATACCCATATTCTATGAATGAGATATTTGAAAACAATGAGTTTACTACAAAATAAATATTAACTAAATACAACGCTGAATCTGACTATGCTTGAAAATAGCCTCTAAACTAGACTACAAATACTAGGACAAGCCCCAGCAAAATCTAGAAAAACATAAACAAAATGACTAAAGACCTAAATGAAACTAATGATTGTTGTCCTCGGAGAATGAGGACTTACCACTTAATCTGGTGGATAAGAGATCGAGAAATTGATCTATGCGTGATCGGGAAGATGAGAACCTTAACCTACATTACGAGAAGATCAAGCACACGTATGGGTCAGTACTTGAAGAGTACTGAGCGTGTAGGATAGAGTAAAGCTGAATTAAAACATAACTGAACAAGCGCAACAAAAAGTATAATAATCTGAACATGATGTGCTGATTTCTGAGCTAACTATATACAATGACCAATTTATAACATGCAGAAATTGAATACTAAATATATTGATAAATGGTAAATGTAGAGAGTGTGACTGAACTGTGGGATGTAGTAATAACGATAATAAAACCACATGAGCTAAATGTGGAGTCCATTGTATTCGCCCAATCGAGAGGACCCAATATACCCGGCCAAAGATATAAAGTCCTGCTGGCGTGATCTCTAAAGTTATTGCCCACCGAGAAGACTTACAACCTAATTGGCTAGTAGTTCTGGGACTATAGGGTACGCTAAACCCTAGTCCAACTCGATATTATGCTACTCCCAATGAATTCTGTAAATTAACTGATTAAATTTCAATTTCTGTAAATACTGGATAGCTCGAAACTTAACATGCAAACTTAGACTGCAAAAATTAATGTGGTAATTATGCATTTATAAGTAAGGCATGTATATCTAATGTGTCTAAAATATATGACCTATAATGTGTAATTTAAGAAATAAAGAAATACAAATCTAGGGTTCGGAAATTCATGTGATAATTTGAGTAATAACATGATAATCCTATTCAGAACATATATTTAATGAATTCATGAAGTTATATCAAGAAATGATTGAAAACTAGGGACTTAATGGGTAAAAGGAACCCACTAGTTAAATCCCACATGCCTGGTGATGAGATCCACCGAAAAATACTTAAGCATTGGGTATGGAAACCGGAAGCTTGTGGAATTCTTGAACTGGGGTTCTTGAGCTTTTTTTCTCTTCTCTTGCTTCTAATTTTCCAAGTTTTAATTTAATGATTTTACTTGGATATGTTTTAATTGTGTTTCTAGTCTTTACCTGACTAACATCTGATGATTTTGGATCAAAATGACGAAACTTAGGGTTTAAACGAAGTGGGAAAGGCCAAAAAGACCCCTGGAAAGGTTGTTGTCGAGCCTCATGATGACCACGACTTACGGTGCGTCATGCGCCCAATGTCGCGTCTTTGTGTCCGTCATGAGGTCCTGTTCGACAAGCCTTTAATAAAATGGGCATAAATTTTTACTCGGAGGTATGAGTTTAGAAAGGTCGGTTGCAATGGAAAGATAATTCAATTATCTATAGGTTGGTAGGTCATGAGAGACTTAATTAATTTTTTGCTAAGAGTTATGATCATTTTAAGTTGACCGAACTGCATTTCCCTTTAACGTGATGCAAACTTTCCACCTATAGAGCGTAGGTCTACCTACGAACCATGCTCGTCATCCATAACTCTTGTAAGATAGTGGTTGAAGGTAGTCTTGATCAATGGTCACAGACTACGGACCGTCGTTTGACCTATG
Organism: Solanum chmielewskii; assembly: GCA_027704785.1. Taxonomy (NCBI): domain Eukaryota; kingdom Viridiplantae; phylum Streptophyta; class Magnoliopsida; order Solanales; family Solanaceae; genus Solanum; species Solanum chmielewskii. The sequence continues at coordinate 10,197,479 of JAKWIX010000318.1, read as the reverse complement.
GACCGTAAGTCTGTCCGCTGTCCAAGACTTAACCAAATTTTCTAGGCTGAAATTTTAGGGAGTTTTTGATCCCATCGACGGTTCTACAGGACGGACCATAGTTAAGGCTACGGTCCATCGATGCCACCATTGGTAGAACCTGTAGATTTTTCTGAAAAAAACTAATTTTTTGTCTATTTTGGATACACGGTGTTACATTATCTACCCCTTGGGAACATTCATCCTCGAATGAAGACTAGACTAGATGAAATAGAGCCAGAGAGATGAAACCCCTTACTAAACACTAAGAAGTGAGTTCTGAGTACATGCAATTACGCAAAAAATATAAGTAAAAACTGAGGGAACATGATTCTAAAACTGAATTTAAGCATGAATGATTGTAAAACTGAAGAGGAATTATTACCTCAAGCTCGAGTGGAATCGGAAGGAAAAAAGTAAGGATACTTGGCTTTCATGGCTGCTTTTACTTCCCAAGTAGATCCCTCTACGGACTGACTCTTCCATAAAACCTTGACTGAAGCGACTTCTTTATTTCTTAACCTTCTAACATGAAGTCAAGAATCTCAACTGGTACATTCTCATAAGAAAGACTATCTTTCACCGCCTCACTCTCCTATGACACTATAGAGGCTGGGTCACCCACAATGTTCTTCAAGAGTAAGATGTGGAAGACCTGATGCACTGCTGCTAATTTTTCTGGCAACTATAACACATATGTAACGTTGCAAATCTTTTTCAAGATCTTGTAAGGGCCTACATATCTAGGTGTGAGTTTCCCAACAAAAGATATACATCTACGCCCATATAAAGCCTCATTAAAGGCCATTATAATGCTGGAATGGTAGCAAGGAAGGTAATCATCCCACCTACCTTTGAAATTCATCACAGAAGCTCTCAACATATCCTCTAAGGTCTGAATGGTACGCTCTGCCTACCCATCCGTTTGTGGATGAAATGTTGTACTAAGGTTAACTTGAGTGCCAAAACTTTTTTTCAAATGACTTCCAGAAATGAGAGGTAAACTGAGGACCTATATCTGAGATGATAGACAAAGGAACCCCATGTAACCTCACAATTTAAGTAAGGAAAAGCTTGGCATAGTCTTCTACCGAATATGTAGTCTTGACCGCCAAAAAGCAAGAAGACTTAGTCATCCTATCAACTATCACTCAAATTGAGTCCTGCTGTCTGCGAGTACAAGGTAACCCTGTGATGAAATCCATATTAATCACATCCCCCTTCAAAGTAGGAGTATCGATCTCTTGATTCATAGCTCCTGGTTTCTGATGTTTTACCTTGACTTGCTGGCAGTTGGGGCACTTACTCACAATGTCTGCTATATTCCTCTTCATACCATTCCACTAATAGATTTCTCGCAGATCGCGGTACATCTTTGTGGCACCTGGATGAACAGAATACCTAGAGTTATTAGCTTCTGCAAGAATATGCTGCCTCAACTCTCCCACATAAGCAACACACAATCTACCCCTGTAGCGAAGTACACCATCTCCCCCTTAGGAGAAAACCTCCACTCTCTGATTGTTGACTGCACCATTTAGTTAAAGCAAGATCGGATTACTATCTTGCTTTTCCTTAACCTCCACTACCATAGTCGATTCTACACCATTCTGAAATATTACACCGCTGTCTGATATGCTCATAAGGAGAACTCCCAAGCGAGCAATCCAATGAAAATCCTTCACTAGATCTTATCTTTTTTCCTCAACATGGGCTACACTACTTATAGATAGTCTACTAAAAGCATTTGCCACTACATTCGCCTTTCCAGGATGATAATGCACACTCATATCATAATCCTTAAAGAAACTCAAGTCTTCTCCTCTGTCTAAGATTCAACTCTTTCTGGGCGAACACACAGAAGATTCATATGATCGGTGAACACATCTACATGAACAACATACAAGTTGTGTCTCCATATCTAGAGTGCAAACATCACTGCAGCAGGCTCGAGGTTATGAGTTTGATATTTGTTCTCATGCACCTTAAGCTTTCAAGAGGCATAAGCTTTAACCTTATCTCTTTGCATCAACACACAATAAATGCCAACTCTTGATGCATCGCAATAAATCACATATCAATCTAAACCCTCTAGTAGAGTCAGGACAAGAAATGTAGTCAATCTAGTTTTCAATTCTGCAAAGATTTTCTCACAATCATCTGACCATTGGAACTTGACCATCTTTTGAGTAAACCTAGTCAATGGTGAGGCTATGGATAAAAAATCCTTCCACAAACCATCTGTAATAACCTGTTAGACCTAAGAAACTTCTGATATCTATAGCAGAGGTAGGTCTGTGCCATTGATTCACCGCTTACGCGGATCGCTTTGCTAGATATAATGTGACCAAGAAAAGCAATGGATTGCAACCAAAACTCACATTTACTAAACTTAGCGAACAACTGGTGATATTTGAGAGTTTGCAGAACAACCTTAAATGACTTGCATGTTTTTCCTCACTCGTAGAGTAAATGAGGATATCATCAATGAAAACGATAACGAACAAGCCTAAGTAATGTTTGAACACTCTGTTCATCATATCCATGAAAGTTGCATGAGCATTGGTTAGTCCAAACAACATAACTACAAATTCATAATGTCCATACCGAGTTTGAAGGCTGATTTTGGAATGTATGTATTTCTGAGTCTTAGATGATGATAATCCGATCTGAGGTCTATCTTTGAGAAATGAATAGCACTTAAAGTTTGTCAATCAAGTCATCAATCCTGGGGATGGGATACTTATTCTTTATTATGACCTTGTTCAACTGACTATAGTCCATGCACATTCTGAGAGAACCATCTTTCTTCTTTAAGAAAAACACTGGTGCACCACATGGTGAAACACTAGTTTTGATGAAATGCTTATTTAGAAGGTCTTTCAATTGTACTTTCGATTTCTTAAGCTCTGCTGGAGCCATTCAGTAAGGAGGAATAGAAATAGGTTGGATATCTGGAATGATATCAATTCCAAAGTCGATTTCCCGTTCGGGAAAAACCCCGGGAAGATCTTTTGGAAATACTTCGGGAAATTCACAGACTATTAGAAGTGACTCAAGATATGCTTCGTCTGGAAACTGAAAACTAACAATCCAAGTTCTACAATCGAAAGAGGCATAACATGAGTGTAACCAATGCATTCCTAGAATGACATCAAAGTTCACCATTTCTAACTCTAATAAATCTTCTGAGCTAACTTTCTAAGAGACTATAAAAATGAATTTTCTGTATACCTGTCTAGCTATAACTGGGTCACCGACAGGAGTAGAGACTAAGAAGGGTTCTGAGAGTGTTTCTACATAGACACTAAATTGGACATCTATACGGAGTTACAAAAGGCAAAGTCATCTTTGTTATCTTTCCACTAAGTGAACCATATGTCAGTCACATACTTGAGTTTGTAGGATGCCAATCTCACCTATCACTACCAGTTACTAACATCACACCAAATATTTTCTTCACTTCATCAATGAACTTCTGTGGGTCCTTACCAACATGCAACCCTAAAAATTATAGAAGGATTCATTCTAACAAAATCACAAACTCTGGCTGCCATTGATTGATCATTTCTATTGGTGGGAACTAGAACATGCTGGTTGTTCTGGTTTGTCATACAATTAGCAAAAATCTCAATTGTCTATCTTAAATTCTGCATTTGAACTTCATAATATGGTACTACAGGATCTAGGTTAGCATTACGTGCATTAGTATTCAATGCCTAATCTCTACGAGAAGGCATGATATTAAGCACTCAACGTCAAGTTAGAATTGAATTAAATCATACCTTATGCACAATAAGAGTAACAAGAAGGTGATGTTTTCCCTAAAACACATCATCAACTCAATGTCATTAAATGTGGTGCACTTCACACCCATAAAAAGGACTCGACTTAGTGCGGCGTTTTAAGACATCCTAGGAATCTTTAACCCATGTGTCTGATACAAAGTTTTATCACATTCCGAGCTACCTGCGAGAAACAGACACGGAACCTAGGACCACCAGTGATCCCAAGCTAACCCTGGTGGAATGATCATGAGCATACTGAAGATAATAAATTTTTGCGGAAGCTAAATTATACTTAAAAAGAAAAGATGGGGAATACCCATATTATATAATTGAGATGTTTGAAAACAATGAGTTTAATACAAAAGAAATATTAACTCAATACTAAGCTAAATTGAACTATGTCTTAAAATAGAATGTAAACTAGACTAGAAATACTGGGAGAATACCCAGCTAAATAAAGCAAAACTGAAACTAAATGACTTAACACTTAAATGAAACTCATGACTTTTGTCCTTGGAGAATGAGGACTCAACACTGAATCTTCTAAATTGGAGTTCGGGAAATCGATCTATGCGTGATCAGGATACAGAGAACCTTAACATACATCATGAGAAGATATAGTGCATGTATATATGAGTACTTGAAAGGTTATATGCATGTAGGATAGAGCAAAGCTGAAATACAAAATAATTAAACAAGCACAAAGACAAGTATAACAATCTGACCGTGATATGCTCATTTATGAGCTAACTGGATGCAATGACCAATTTATAACATGCTGAAACTGAATACTGAATATACAGATAAATGGTCAATGGAGAGAGTCTGACTGAACTGTGGGAGCTACTTATAACCCATAATAAAACCACATTAGCTAAATGTAGAGTCCGACATATACGCCCCATCGAGAGGACTAAATATACCCTGCCAAAGGTATAAAGGCATGCTAGTGTGACCACTAAAGTGATTGCCCATAGAGGGGACTTACAACCTACTTGGCTAGTAGTTCTAGGAGTATTGGATACACTAAACCCTAGTCCAACTCGGTATTATGCTACTCCCAATGAATTTTGTAAATTAACTAATTAAATTGGGATTTCTTTAAAATTGGATAGCTCGAAAGTAAACATGTAAACTGACAAAGCAACATTTAATCGTGTAATTATGCATTTATAACTGAGGCATGTATATCTGAAGTGTCTGAGATATATGACCTAGCATGTGTAATTCAAGAAATAAAGAAATACAAAACTAGGGTTTTGAAATTCATACAATAATCTGAGTAATAACATTATAATCTTATTTGGAACATATATTTAATAATTTCATGAAGTTATATCAATGTTCTACAAACCCTAGGTTTAATAATGATAAGAGATTCAAGAACTCATTCAAAAGTAGGACCTAATGGGTGAAAGAAACCCACTAGTTAAATCCCACATACCTAGTGATGAAATCTATAAAATAAAACTTATGTTTTAGGGTTGGAACTGATGAAGCTTGTGGAGTTGTTGACTTATGGTTCTTGAGCTTTTTTTCTCTTCTCTTGCTTCTAATTTTTTATGTTCTCATTAAATGACTTGACTTTGATATGTTTTAAATATGTTTCTAGAATCTGATTATTTAGTGTTAAAACAACATAACTTAGGGTTTCAACGAAGTAGGAAAGGTCAAAAAGACCCCTGGAATGGTTTCTGTCGGGCCTCACGACGGCCAGGACTGACGGTCCGTCGTGCGCCCGACGCCCTGTCATTGGAGTCGTCGTCAGGGCCTATTCGACAGGACTTTACTAATATGGGAATAACTTTTTACTCGGAGGTCTGATTTTAGAAAGGCATTTACTAATATGGGAATAATTGTCTATCTATGGGTAGGTCATGGGAGACATAATTCATTTTTTGCTAAGAGATAATAATTTTAAGTTGACTTAACTACATTTCCTTTTTACTGGCTGCATATTTTCCACCTGTGGTCAGACCTACGGAACGTAGGTCCAACTATAAACCATGCTGGTCATCCATAGCTCTTGTAAGAGAGTGGTTGAAGGGAGTCTTGATCGACAGTCACAGACTACGGACCGTAAGTCAGTCTGTCGTCCACGAATTAACCAATTTTTCTAGGCGGAATTATTTGGGAGTTTCTGATCACATCGACGATTGTCCAGGACGGACCGTGGTTCAGGCTACGGTCTGTAGATTCCACCATAGGTAGCACTTACAGATTTTTATGAAAAACAAATTTTTTGTCTGTGTTGGCTATGAGGTGTTAAAAGCTCAGACTCATTATATTCTAAGGGTACTCGAAAAGTTCATGTATTTGACATATAATAGGGCAAATACTCCAATTAATGTGAACCTTCATCTCAATTAGACTATTCCAAAGTATTGGGAAGTGTGATATACGTCATGAATTATACACAACCAGATATAGGTTGCGCTATCTGTAAATTAAGTCGATACACAATTAATCGGAAAAAAATCATTGGTTTACAATTAAGAGAGTCTTTGGTTAAATAGATGACACTCTGAACAATTCTTTTCCTTACAACAAATATTCAGCAATTCCTGAAGGATAGAGAAATGCAAATTAGATAACTAGGTCAACTGAAACAAAATCCACATGTTGATACGCTTTCACTGTTGTTGGAGTAATATCTTGGATATAATCTGAAAAAACATGTTTAGTTTGCCCTACAATGGAGTCTAAACTCATACCCTTAGACAAGACAGGTAAAGAAGCTAAATGGCTCTTAAATTTCTTAGAAGATATTTTGTTTTGGCCCAAAAGAATGACCCCTATATACATACGTTGTGATAGTCAAGCTGCAATAGGTACGGCTTGAAGCGTTATGTATAACGAGATTTCTTGTCACATAAGACGAAGAGTTAATTCTATTAGACAAAAACTCTCTAGTTAAATTATTAGAATTAACTATGTAAATTCAATGGATAATGTGTCAGATCCAGTTGCAAAAGGCCTAACTAGAGAGGGAGTTGAAGTATCATCAATGGGAATGAGACTATCGCCGATAAAAACTCATTATTGCGGTAAATCTACCTAGAATACTGGAGATTCCAAGATCTAGGTTTAAGGAGATTAAACAAAATTATTGATGACAGTCAACATTGTCAAAAATAAATTAACAGTCCATTCTCAGGATGAGACAATGTTCGGTAACGAGGATAAAGGCATTAGGACTTTTTAATGGTTTCTATTTTTGATACAAAGTATACCAAATAGAGTATCTAGGGATAACACATTTAAAAACTACCTATGTGAGTGTGAATTGTAAGCTGCTTCAAGGAGAATCCGGTAAGGCCAGTTTTCTAAGCACATACAAACTGAGATATGTTCATGGCTGAAATAGACAAAACAATGAGAACTTAGAACAATTCAATGGTTAACAGTGTGACTAATTTTGTCTATATATATACCAAAGCTCTATGGTTCAAAGATATCAAATCTAGCGATTGATTGAGTATATCCGATATATTTTCACAATGGAATGTTTAAACTAAAACCTACTTATCCAAATGTGATTAATCCTTACTTACAGGAGACACAAGTTTTTCATGCATATATTTTAACGTTAGCCATTTCCCATTCATTTAGGGAATTGTTGTGTTTTAGCAAAATGTAAATCAGAAAAAAGAAGAGAATATGAAAAAGTGGGGGAACTAATTTTGGAGGGAAAATTAAAACTCATTTGCAAACTTCAAGTGAAAACTCATTTCTCTAATAGTGGCAGAAGAAAGGAAATTGTTGTCCTTATATAAGGAAAAACTTTCTTTACTTCTTAAAGGGTTAAGAAGAAGGTGACCCTTATGTCATCATCACTCGCGCGCTCAGCCTTGACCATTCGGATTTAGATTTGAATTTTGATTTGTATTTGGCAAATGATGTGATTGATTGTCAAATTTTTTATTTAATCAATCTTTTTAATAGAAAAAATCCGGTTAATTTATTTATTTTCTCTTTTAAATTAATACAGACTGTTAGTTAAGTAACATAAATAATTTTGGCGCCACGATATTTATTTGACATTCACTTGTAATGATAATAACAATCTGAAGCAACCTGTTCCTTTGGAAAAGTCGTTATTTTTCCCAAAAGACACAATTTCTGGAAAAAGGGGGTCTGAACAGATTGGTCTAAACAAACACGATTCTTGCTGAATATGGCTATAAAAAGGAGGTCTTTTTCATTTTTAACTTCCTGAAAGTTTTTCCTCTCTGCATAAATTTTCTCTCATAAACAAAATTGTCGATCAGCTAAGTCTATCTGTGCTCTTGTTACTGTTCTTGCGTTCGCTGAAGTTATTAAAGTTTGAGGTACCGCTACTTCTTTATCAGGTTAATTTGTTTTATATTGGAAGAACTTAATCTTCAATCTCTGGTAAAATGAGGGAATTAAATTTCTAAAGGAAACACAGTGGTTACCATGGACTCAGATGAAAAGTTTTTCTTCTATTCATCTTATTTGTGTTTATACATTTTTTGATTAACCTTAGTACAAGGGATAACAGGAAATTCAAACCTTGAAAGAGGACCATGCGTTTGATAATTCAACAACTTCTCAAAACGGGAGATCCAAATCAAAAACTGCTTTGGTAGAAGAACGTTCTGGTTTCTTTTGACGGTCAAGAAGTTGGTAGGCCGAATGAACATTTCGAACGAGATATGTGAAGGAAATATGCATATGATAAGTCTCTTTATAGTGGCTCTCCTAAATGGAAAAGTGATTTGGGGTCCTTTGAAGACTTGTATCTTGCTGAGTTTTCCATGGAATGTATGGATAATGAAGATCAATAACTCAATATATCGGCAATTTAAATGAATTCTGTTAAAATACTTCCTTACACTAAGCATGGAAATTTAACCAGGGAGTTCAATGGTCAACAGATTATGAGTCATTTTCCATTTGAAACAGCTGCTTAATTTCTTACAGTAATAATTCACACAACTATAGTGGATCATTATGTCTGGGATCAAGGAATAGGTTTTGATTTCATGGCTCTGAAAATTTATACGGTATTCCACGCAAAAGAACTTCTGTTGCTGGGATGTATTGGCAGGATTTTCTTAATTGTGTTGTTAAACTCAATGAATAGTGTTTGGGATCCTGGACAACCATGGTATGTTAATTCCTATTTGCGCATTCTGTTTACATGTATGCCAATTGCATATACACTAGTCTTACATCAATATAATTATGATGTGAAAAATGAGATTTTGTCAGCCAACTTCAAGCACACATCGATTTTACATCCTCACTATATGAATGTCGTTGCTACCATGTTACTGAAGGTAAAAGTAATAGCATTAAGGAGTGGATAAAAATGTGAAGTTTGAGATTGAACACTCTTATGCAGGTTACACACTTTATGGGGTAGTTGAGATGATAGAGTGGGCTTCACGACATAGATTACATCATGGTTTAGATACTGCATTAACTTTGTCTATCCTCTTGAACAAGTGTGTGGTTGTTGGGCATGAGGTTATACCCGTACTCCACTTGATAAGTTCGAAAAGTACAAATCAGAGAGAGGGTTATTGTAACGGGTTGATATAAGTTTTAATGCAGAGATTTGGGGAAAGGAAACTACTCCAAGGTGAATATTTCAATTGATTAAAGGAATTGATAGCAAGGAAAAAAGGAGTAAGAAGGGAACTGCAACTCTTGTTATCCATATGTGTCGGTAGTTGTTCTAAAATATGACGAAGTTTCCCTATTTTGCTACTACTAGTTCTTCCTTAAGTTTGAGTGAGATATATAGGTGCATTACTCTTTTGGACACATCTTACATTACTAAACATCCATTCCATGTTCCAAAGCTAATTAAGAATTATACAACCGTGTCTAGACTACTCCCACCTACCAAACCAAGAATATTATACTCCATGTTGCCAGATGATGTATCTTGACTTGAACCTAGAGGACAAGGTTCTTTCTCCGGGTGTATTCTTTTGGGATGCATCAAACAAGATGATTGTGAGAGGGCTTTAAAACTTCCAGTGATGTGAGGGATGCAAGTTGTTGTGGAATTTCGCTGTTGATTTTGTTGGATGAGAGATTCAATGATTCAAGTAAAGATAATTAGTGCTGGGATGCTGGTATGTGACCCTCCAAGCTATTATGAGAAAAGATCAACGTACGAAGCCTAACGAGATCTACAACAATGCTTGGGATATGACTTTCGAATCTTTTCCTAAGAGATCGATAATTATGTTTGTAGAAAAAACTTGAGGAAGTTCAACATCCAGCCCCTTTCTTGTCACTATAAAGGCATCTGTGTAATAATGAGAACCTATTTCAAATACATACTCTCATGTTCCATTGTTCTTACCATTTATTTTCATAGCTTCAAATTTTTTGAAAAGGCTCACTGGTAAATTTCCAGTAAATACGTCGGATGAGAGATCTATGGCTCGAATTTGAGCAAAGAAGTTGACTGTCCTGGAATATTTTATAGGTCCATTGAACTTATTTGATCTCAATACTGAAATATGCAACTTTGGGAGGGCTCCCAACCGTTTAGGAAATGTGTCATTCAATTCATTGTTTCCTAAATCAAGAACTGCCAAATATTTGCAATTTATCAGAGATTGCGGAACTTTCCCCTCTAGATTATTCCCATCAAATTAATGACTCAAACTTTGTTTCCTATACTAACAGTAATAGTAGTTGTCGCGGTAAGAATGTTGTTTTTAAATCTATAACGGAAAGTTCACCCATCTCACCCAAACATAGTGAGATTGTTCCCTCCAAATTATTGGAGCCCAAATCTAGCACTTGTAGTGTTTTCAGATTGCAGACCGTTGAAGCGATCTATCCATTGATTTCATTTTATGAAAGGAGAAGAAATCGCAGCAACTGTTGGTCTATGACTTAAATTTTAATAGGACCTTCCAAATGGTTTTGTTTCAAAACAACTTCAATTAATGTTTTCGACATAAACTCGTGAAGTTTGTAATCCATTTGGATTTCAATCGCAAGAAATTCTATCAATCAGCTATGTGTTTAATGTGGGAATAAAATCGTGGTAGCAAATAATTTTGCAGTCATACTTGTTGAAATTACTAGTCACAAATGTGAAAATTGATACCCACCAATGTGAAAATTGATAGTCACATTTGTGGAAGTAGCTATTCTAAGTTTGGTAGAGTTTGACAACAAATTTTTGTGGAAATTGGCTACCACATTATGCACTAATGATGTTATCAACTGTTCAAAAAAACTCTATAAATAGAAGAGTAATAATACACTTAATGACACACCAAAATAGAGAAGCAATAGAGAGTAGAGAAAGTTATCTACAAAATACTTCTTAGTTCTGTGAGAAAATAGTGTACAAGTAATATTATTATGTGTTGTAAGAAATAAAAGAGTGTTGAATAATAGTCTTTTGGCACTAATAAGTTTCATGAATATTAATGTATTACTTATCCAGGTATTATATTTACCCCATTTAAATATTTGGAGTAGTTGTTACTCTCTTTTTATTGCTATTTAGTTTGGATATTATTTTGGGGGTGATTATCGTTTTTTCAACAACGTGGTATTAGATCCATGTCAAATAATAGTCTATTGTCGTTCCAATACCCCTGTCTCACAAGATAAAATTATTAAAAATGATGTCTACAAATGAAAGTCATTCTTGGCTCTCAAGATGTTTGGGTTATTGTAGACTAATGATATACAAAATCCGTAAATGAGCAAACTTTGTTAAAGACAAGAAAGAGAGATCAACAAGCCCTCACTCTTACCCATCAATGCTTTGATGATCGCATGTTTGAGAAGAAGGCTGATGAAACCATCTCAAAAGAAGCGTGCCAAAATTACCAAATTCTGTCCAAGGAGTTGATACAGTTAAGAACAATAAAACTTAAAACTCTACGGGCAGAGTTTGATATTTTTTAAATGAAAGAATCCGAATCCATTTTGGATTTCTTTTCAAGATTGATAATTGTTGTAAATCAACCAAGAAGATACAAGGAGGAAATAGATGATGTGCGTGTGGACAAAAATCATTCGTTCTTTAACACCTAAATTTGACTATTTGTTGTGTGATATTAAGTAGTCTAAAGATCTAGACTCTATGGAGGTAAAACAGTTGGAAGGTTCTTTACTATCCCATGAAGAGAAAGTGAAAATGAGAAAGAAGAGCAACTAGAACAACTTATTAGTACTCATGCATCCTTCAAAGTATTTGAAAGTGAGAAAAGTTACAAAGGAAATTGACAATGGCAACGCCGTGGAAGAGGAATAAGTTTTACCAATCATTTCATCAATGAAGATAAAGGTCACCAATCATTTAGAAGTTGTGGTCATGGTCAACGAGGAGGTAGAGTACGTGGAGCCTATCAAGGTACGAATGAAATAAGGTATGACAAATCTAAAATTGAGTGTTACAACTGTGAAAAACTTGGACAGTAGTCTTTGTAATGTCGTAGTAATGGTGAAGAGAAAGTAAATCTTGTTGACAATAACAAAGATGAAGATGAGTCAACATTGTTATTAGCACTCAAAGAAGAAGATATAGATGATTGCAGCTCATGTTATCTTGATAATGGATCAAGCAATCATATTTGTGGTCACAGAGATAAATTTTTCAGGGATAAAGAAGACAGTGAAAGGCAATGTGTCTTTTTGAGATACCTCGAATGTCCAAATTGAAGGGATAGGTATGATTTAGATAGTTTGTGAAGATGGTGGACATAAATTGATTAAAAATGTTTATTATGTGCCAAAATTTAAAAGTAACATTTTGATGTGGGGTCATCTTCTTAATAAAGGATATGATATTCTTATGAAAATTTGCATCTTTGTCTTAGAGATTTAAGTAACAACAAAATTGCCAAAGTTCATAAGTCAAAGCATAGGTTGATTTCTTTGTATCTTCAAACTATAAATGCAAAGTGTTTGAAGATCAATATGCAAGATAACTCATGGTTTTGGCATATGAGATTGGGGCACTTGAACTTTTAAGATCTCAAAGAAACGGGAGACAAGAACATAGTTGATGGGATACTGTCAATAAACGATCCAAATCAATTATGTGTATCACGTCTTCTTGGAGTACATGCAATGAGGAGTTTTCCAGAGCAGACTATATTAAGAACAAGTAAGCCACTTTAATTTGTACACACCGATGTGTGTGGTCCAATCGATTCACCTTCTTTTAGTAAAAGAAAAATACTTGTTCTTTTTTGATGATTTCACTAGAAAGACACAAGTATACTTCTCGAAGCAAAAATCTGAAGTTTTTGTTTCCTTTAAAAATTTCAAAGTACTTGTAGAAAAAGAATGTGGCTATGATATAATAACACTAAAGTCGGATAGAACAGACAAATATACTTCAAAAGAACTTAATGAATTATTACAATCTCATTGAATTCGTCTCCTCTAAAGGTACCTTACTCACCCCAACAAAATTTAGTTGCAAAAACAAAGAATAGATCAATTCTTAATATGGCTAGATGTATGTTTAAAGCTAAACATCTACCAAAATATTTTTGGGCCAAGGCTATTTCTTGTGCAATTTATTTGAGCTATAGTTCTCCAACAAAAAATGTATGTGATCAAACACCTCAAGAAGCATAGAGTTGAAGAAAACAAAGTGTCAAGCATTTGAGTATCTTTGGGAGCATAGCATATGCTCATGTTCCACATCAAGGGAGAGCTAAACTTGATGATCGTAGTGTCAAGTATATGTTTGTTGGCTATGGAATGAATTTTCAAAAGGCTAAAAATTGTACAATCCAAGCAATAACAAGGTGGTGGTGATTCGTAATGTTGAATTCAATGAAGAAAAATCATGGAATTGGGAGACTATGTAAGAAGAAACATATGACTTTCTTCCATACATAGGAGATGAAGAAGAAACCATGGCATATGCACTGGATGGGACCCCACCTCCTTCACCAGCAAATGTTGAACTCTATCTTTTCATGAGAGTTCAAGTGAATTAATATATAGGATCAGGAGGATTCAAGAACTCTATGAAGATATAAAAGAAATTGGTTATTTTAATTTTTTGTGTTGTCTCTTTGTTGAAAGTGAACCAATGAATTTTGATGAAGTTGTTACTGACAAAAGGTTGAGAAAAACCATGAAGGATGAGATCCACTCAATAGAGAATAACAACACTCTTGAGTTAACAACTCTTCCGAATGACCATCGAGCAATTGGAGTCAAGTGAGTATACAAGACAAAAGTAAAATTCCAATTGAAAGGTATAAATATACAAGTCAAGACTTGTGGCTAAAGTCTACAAACAAAGACATGACATCGATTATGAGGAAGTCTATGCGCATGTTGCCCGCTTGGAGACAATTCATCTATTGATCTCTTTAGCGGCACAAATGAAATGGAAGATCCATCAACTATATGTCAAATCGGCATTATGGAATGGATATCTTGAAAAAGAAGTCTATGTTGAGTAACCATTGAGTTTCATGGTTGAAAAATCATGAAGATAAGGCGTTAAGGTTGAAGAATACCTTATATGGGTTGAAGCAATTACATATGCTTTGAATAGTCGTATTGACAAATACATTCAATACAATTCACTCTTATATTCATGAATATGTTGTTTACAATAATGTTCATACTAATGGAAATATTCTACTTGTGTGTCTTTATTTGAAGCTTTCAACGAATCTATGTCCTTATTTTAAATTATATTTTAAATAATGCATAGGTAATTCATTACTTAGTGTAAACTAACTTTAAAAAAAAGTGTTAAACAAATATTTGTAAAAATTAAATAACAAAAAATAATTCATGATGTGGTGATGACATGACTATGTCGTGGTGCTGGCATGGGTATGTTTTGATAGTTACATGGCTATGATGTGGCGAATGATAGTGGTGTATATAATAATATGACGGTTATTTGGAATTTACTTCAAATATGTGTAAGGGAGGGTATTAAAGCGCACGTGTAGTTTAAGTTGTTAAGTAAATCATTCAACCTTGTTAAAGGTTTCTTTTATGTATTTTCCTTCAAATACAATAATAATTTATTTTGTATGTAAAGATACAATATAACACAATTTGGAAGATTCTCTAACCGAGAAGGATCACTATGACTTATGTGATGACACAACATTTGCCCACGCTTCCAAAACTGTCCTATTCCTTGCCGTAATACAAGACATCCTCAACTAAGTTGATCCATTAAGCTATGCTCAAAAAGTAATAAGGAATAATTTTAAAAGCATGACCCTTTTCTACCCATATTGATTACATTATTTATGAGGACTTTGAGTTGTTTGAATTCGTCCCCATATCAAAGCTCAATAATACTCAACAGATATACACAACTCATATGTTTAGTAGAATTTTCTCATCCTCAACTTTGAGATTATTAGTCAAAATATTCTCTTAAATGAGATTATACTCAAAACTCCTCATATATACATTTGGAAGTCAAAGATTCCTCCTCATTTTAAATGTAACAACATTTTGTTTTGGGAATACTTAGTTTGCATATATTCATTTTGATAACGGAAATGCACAAGTACCCCCTCAACCTATACTTTAAATTCCAAAGACACACTTATACTATACTAAGGTCCTATTACCCCCCTGAACTTATTTTATAAGTAATCTCTACCCCTTTTGGGCTTACGTGGCACTAGATTGAAAATTAAAGTCAACAAACGATTGGCCCACAAACAGGTTTTAAAAGATTGTAAAACAATTCTCGAAATGTCTGAAAACAACTCTTAAAACTATACACTTACCTCGACCTTGAATTTAAATTATGAATTCAATGGTTATGATTCATGTTATGAATAATCTCTTGATGTTTATATGTAGTTTAGAGGAGTTAGAATCTGAAAAGAGTAAAGATATACTTTCAAAGAACTGAGACGGGATAACTGACATAACTATAGACGGACAGGTAATCCTACAGAACTGAGTGGAGCGGGGTGTAGCCCATACACTACATACAATATTTCCTTGTGCATGTTGGCGCAGCATTACAGATCCTACTCAAAAAATTTCCAACGAATTTTCTTCTTCGATTTAAGGATCTAATTCGCCTAGAATTGAATGATTTCTTCCAAACTCTCCAAAATTCGGATACCCAACATTAGTAATCAAAAATCCATTCATCAACAACTTTAAAACTCCTATTCATCTTAAATAACAATCAAAATCACAATAATCAAGATTTAAGAATTAAATTTCAAGACCTAATAAAAAATCTCAATAGATGGATTATCATAGATGAAAATTACTCATGAAACTCGCGATTAAGATGTGGTTGAACGAATCCATCGTTATGAAAAACTTACATACCTCTTACAGATCAAACCCTTTGGCAAAATTCCTCGACAAATCTCAATAATTTGACGAAAGCCTAAGACCTTCCCTCTTTTAACTTCTTGAACTCCTCTTAAAACCCTAAGAGTATTTCAAGATTGTGAAAACTGAACCAAATAATTTTAGATCCCTAAAATATTATGAGAGATGCATAAAGCTAATGGGGTAAGGAAAAGAACTAAATACCCCTCATTAATTCGGGGTAAATTTCATTAACTGAACTAGTTGACTTCAAACGAGCATATATCCCTTAGCTGAACTCAAAATGTAGCAAACTAGGTGTTGTTGGAAAAAAGATTCAAATACCTTTCATTTGATATCTTATAGTCAATTTATCTTTTCATGCCCCGAGCCTATACCCTGAACGCAATTGTCAATTTATCTTTTCATGCCCCGAGCCTATACCCTGAACGCAATTGTCAATTTATCTTTTCATGCCCCGAGCCTATACCCTGAACGCAACTGAAACTCTAGAACCTTTATTGGCCCAAGTGAACCCTTAGCCTGACTTACTACTATGTAGAAGAATTAAGTAACATGAAATACTCTCAGATAATAAACTCATACAATAAATTGGGAATGTATTAGAAGATACATTTACAAGAGAATGAGGTAACTCAAGTCTAAGGCATTAACAATTGAAAATAAAAAGAGTCATGAACTACTGTCTATCTATCTATAAAGCCCCTAATAATATGAGAGATGTTGGGATAAGACTCTTTATATTACTAGAAACTCTAATAACTTAAACATAACAAATAGGGATCCTGAAGAATGTAATGAGGCTCACCAATAAATTTGATGCACAACAGTATCAACGTAGCGCTAAATATTGATCCTGCTTACATATATATACATCATATAAGATATAGGTCAAATGACGTAAGTACATGAAATTTATGAGCTCATGAGGAGAATTCTAAAACAAGGCATAAGCTTCAAAGGGAAGTGGAAAAACTTACTTCGTATTAACTCAACTCAACTCATTTTAGTATAGAGAAGTAATAAAGATGCAATATAAACAAAATTAAAACATGTCAATAACAACTCAGTGTTTTGAAAACGACAATAGTAAGTTAGGTTTGCATATGAAAGTACAAGTACATCAGTGAGAGATTCTCTAATAAACAACAATCACTATGAAGTATGTTCATGATACAAAGCCTTGTCCATGTTTGCAGAATTGTCCTATACTTTGCCCGGCTATAGGACTACTCACTATGTGTATCTACCAGTTCATTCTAAAAATCATTAATGATTTATCTAGAATGTATGGCCATTTTTACCAACGTTTGCTACACGGTTCATGGAGACTTTTAGTTATCCAAACTCCTCTCCATATTGATGCCCGATACTACTCAAAAATGTAGCTAACTCATATCACTACAATAAAAAAAACATTTAGCATAAAAAAATGTTGATATAAAAAAAGAGTTCTAACATTTTTACTGCCTTCATTAGGTATCATTAGCACCAATGTTGCTAAAGTCATTAGAGACATGTCCAAAAAATATTAATAGCCGCAAAAAATGAATCTTTAGCGATAATAAAGAATTAATTGTTGTTAATGATCATTTTTTATGTAGTGTATTATTACGAACATGAATTTCTCTGTGGTTTGAGATTATTACTCAAAAAACTATCTCTTAAAAGAGATGGTACTCAAAAATGCTCATCAAAACTCTTTTGGAAGTCGGTGTTTCATCTCAACTTGAATGTGAAAACATTTACTCTTTTGAAATACTTAGGTCCCATATATCATTTAAAAGAATTAATTTATCTCTACTCTTCCTTAATATCAATGCTTAAGTCCTAAACAAGTTTAGAATATTTGTAAAAGATTTCTTAAAAGGACTCAAATAACTATCAAGACTTGACTCATAACTCTATACTGAATTTTAATTATGAATTTAAGGTTATGGTTTCGATAGGAAGGATATCATGATGATTAAAAGGGTTTTTAGATAGTTAATCATGAGAAATGGTAGAAAATCATTGCTAGGGAAGCAAGTCCATGACATGAAGATGAATTTAAATATATTGTTGTGAAATCATTTTTAAAAAGTGCAGTCTGTGTACTCTATGCAAATTTTTTCAGCAGGGGAGAAAGTTTTCAACGCGGACTTGCGTGCCACATTCTGCCCAAATTTTTTCTTCCTCGATTTGAACACCAATTCTCCTAGAATCAAATGGTTTCTTCCCCAATAACATAGAATCGAATACCAAACAGTAGTACAAAATAAATTACTAAAAAATAACCTTAAAAGTCAGACGGTTAACTCAATAGCTTATTAAAACCTCAACAATAAAGATTATGAAATAACACATCAATGAAACTCTAAAGAAATTAAATCCTTTGCGCGTAGGAGAAAGAACTTAAGCTGAAACAATCATGATTGGTGTGTGGGTAAACGAACCCAATGTTATCTGAAGTCACATACCTCTTTAGCGAACAACCTTTGGTGAAAGAGTTAGGATCGAATTCACGCACACACACTAGATGAATGAAGAACACAAGAACTTTCAGAGAAAGAGATGAGAGATCTATAGAGAGAAAGAGAAAACCCAATATTTCGTGGTAACACCCTCTGAGTAAACATCCACGGCGGTGAGGTATATTTATATTAATAAATCAGGGTATTTTTGGTTACAGAGAAATAATAGGAAAGCCAAAAATACAGAATAAATAGGAAAGCCTTCAATTAATCAGGCTCCACTACCTAACAATTCTCCCACTTGGAGACTGGCTCATTCATCTAAAAAATACATTCTCAAAAAAAAATCTCTTCATCATCAACATCTTTACCGCACCGCAACATCTGTAGCAACAACTACAGAAGACCAACCAAGGTTTTACATAACCTCAGTTTCCCAACATCAACACATTTCTTCAACATGTCTGCCGGGTTCTTTGCACCCTCTATCTTCTCCAAGCACATATCACCATACTCCACTGCCTTGCGAGTTAAATGGTATCGCCTTTTAATGTGCTTTGTCTTCAAAAGATAGACTGGAGTTTTCACCAACTGTATGGCACTCTGGCTATCTGAGTAAAGAATCTTCTCGCTCTGCTTCTTGCCGAATTCCTCAAGATAATCTGCCAGCTATATCATCTCTTTCCCACCTTCAGCTATTGCCACATACTCAGCTTCAGTAGATGAAAGAGAAACACACTTCTGAATCCTGGACATCCACTTCAATGTTGTTCCACCTATGGTGTAAATGTACCCGAATGTACTCTTGCTCGAGTCAACATCCCCACCATGATCAGCATCCACAAAACCCTTTAAAGTAACCTTGACTTTGCCAAAAAAAAAAGTGAAGTACTGGACGTACCTCTCAGATATCTCAGAAGCCACTTCACAGCTTCCCAATGCTCTATCCCAGGGTTCGCCATGTACCTGCTAACAACTCCCACTGCATGTGCTATATCAGGTTTAGTGCAGACCATAGTATACTTCAAACTACCAACAGCTGAAGCATATGGAACAAGTACCATGTGATCACGCTCCTCGACAGTCTTTGGTGACTGCTACTTTGACAATTCAAAGTTATTTGCCAATGGAGTAGTCCAGGGTTTAGCATCATTATCCCTGAATCTGCTCAGCACCTTATCAAGGTACAACTCCTGATATAGATTTAAAGTGCCAGCAGATCTATCTCGAGAAATCTTCATCCCCAAAATTTGTTTTGCTTGACCCAAATCTTTCATCTCAAATGCTGCAGACAACCTTGTCTTCAGATTGTTAATCTCCCTTATACAAGATCCTGCAATCAACATATCATCCACATACAAGAGTAGAAAGACATATGAATCAGTGAATTTCATGAAGTAACAACAAGGATCCGTTTCAGCTTTGAAGAATACACTCTTGGTCATGAAGGAGTCAAAACTTCTTGTACCACTGCCTTGGTGCTTTATTTAGTCCATACAAGCTCCTGGTGAGGTTGCACACCATGTGTTCCTTGCCTTGAACCACAAATCATTCCGGTTGCTGCATATAGATCTCTTTGTTCAGATCTCCATGTAAAAACACTGTTTTTACATCCATTTGCTCTATATGCAAATTCTATGATGCAACAACACTCAACAGAATTCGAATAGAGGTTTACTTAAAAACAAGAGAGAATATTTCAGCATAATCAATACCTTTCCTTTGTGAATATCCTTTAACCACTAAACGAGCCTTGAACCTTCTTTTTCCATTTGGTTCAGTCTTGATTCTGAACACCCACTTGTTCAGCAAAGCTCCCTTCCCTGAAGGTAGCTCAGTCAACACCCATGTGTCGTTCTTCTTAAGTGACCTCATCTCATAATCCATATCTTGCTCCCACTTGATCGAATCCTCCACCAGTAGGGCCTCATCAAAAGACTCTGGTTCCCCCTCATCAGTCAGCAATAGATAGTGTAATGAAGGAGAATACCTATCTGGTGCCCTGATGGATCTGGATTATCTCCTTAACAACTGCTTAGGTGTAACTTGCTCCACTTCAGATTCTTTAGTAGGAGTTGGTTGAGTATCTGCTTCTACATCTCTGTGGTTACTCTTCTCCAACTCAACCTCAACTCCCACTTTCTTTGTAATCTCTAGAACCTTCTTCTCTCTGTCCCTGTACAGGACAGACTCATCAAATGTAACGTCACAATGTCTCAGGATCTTTCTGTTCTTGTCATCCCAAAACATGTAACCAAACAAATAAGAACCATAGCCTATGAAGTAACACTTCACAGCCTTGGAATCAATCTTGTCTCTCTTTTCTGGATCAACATGAACATAAGCAGACCAACCAAAAGTCCTCGAGTGTGAGTACTTGAGTTCTTTTCATGTCCACACCTTCTCTAGAATCTTCAACCCTATAGGAACTGATAATCCCCTGTTGATCAAGTATGAAGCTGTGCTCACAGCATCCGCCCAAAGTGTTTTGGGCAGCCCACAGTGTATCTTCATACTCCTTGCACGCTCATTCAATGTTTTGTTCATCCTCTCAGCAATTCCATTCTTCTTTACCTTACCAGGAACTGTTCTCATAAATCTGATTCCCTCAGCTGCACAGAATGCCTTGAATCTGATTTGTCATACTCTCCTCTTTTGTCAGACCTCAGGCATTTGACTTTCAAACCAGTCTGATTCTCAACTTCAGCTTTCCACTTCTTGAAAATTGCAAACACATCTGACTTATGCTTCAAGAAATAAACTCATACCTTCCTGCTGATATCATCAATGAAGGTAACATAGAATCTTGATCGTCCAAGTGATGATACTGGAGATGGTCCCCAAACATCTGTATGGACCATTTCCAACTTCACATTCTTTGGCTCTCTAGGAATCTTTGTGAAGCTTACTCTTTTCTGTTTGCCCATAATACAGCTCTCGCAAAGACCCATATAAACAGACTTCAGACCCTCTAATGCTCCTTTTGCATCCAACATCTTCATTTCTTTAGCACTCATGTGTCCAAGTCTGTGGTGCCACAGACATGAACCGAAAGCACCTCCAGGAACAGCGGCCATGTTTATACACCCTGTAGTGGTGTACAAGGTTCACAATTTGGTGCTACAGGCTACTACCATAGCACCTTTCACGATCTTCCACGACCTTTCCCAAACACTGCTGCATATCCCGTGCTATCGAACTGACCAACAGAGATATAATTTTTCTTGATCACAGGAATATATCTGACATCCTCCTATGTCCACTGGTTTCTCGAGGTGATCTTTTTGCAAACATCCCCCTTTCCTTAAATCTCTAAGGCTTTATTTTTAGCAAGATATTCTTTTCCAAAATTTGCAGATTTGAAATTTTGGAACAACTCCTTTCTTGGAGACGAATGGAAAGATGCACCAGAATCAAAAATCCATAATTCAAGCGGGTTGTTTACACTAAGGATTAGAGCATCCCCAACAATGTCCTCTGCTGAATTTACAGAATCATTGTCATCTCCAAATTTCTGATTCTGTTTCTTCTTAAAGTGCCTTTTTTCTCCACAGTTCCAACAAGTCACGTTTGATTAGTTCAGGGATTTTCCTCGATTCTTTGATTTTGATAGACCATGTTTATTTTGGCCTTTCTTCTTACTTCTCCCCCTTTGATCAACGCTGAGAGCACTTCCCGATGAATCTCCCACTTCTTTTTTGCGAATACTTTCCCTAAGAACAACATCACGGATTTCATCAAACTTGAGTTTCTCCTATCCACGGGAACTGCTAATCGCAGCAACAACAGTATCCCAGGACTCGGGCAGAGATGACATCAAAACCAACGCCTTAATTTCAGCTCCGAAATTAATATCCACAGAATTGAGTGGACTCACAATCATATTGAACTCGTTTATATGATCAGAAACGGATCCATTCTCACACATCTGTAAATTTAACAATCTACGCATCAAATATACCTTGTTCATAGCCGATGGTTTTTCATACATGTTTGATAGTGCCTTCAACAGACCGGACGTAGTCTTCTCCTTCAAGATGTTGAACGCAACGATTCTTGACAAAGTCAACCGGATCAACCCTAGAGCCTGACTATCCTTGAGTTTCCACTTCTCCTCCGTCATGGATTCCGTCTTCACCCCGGTCAACAGTTCGTGAAGATCTTTCTGGTACAGATAATCTTCAATCAGCATATTCTAGAAACTGAAATCGGATCCCTCAAACTTCTCGATTCCAAGCTTCGAACTATCCATCTTCAGTGATCGTGTTAAATCACCTTAGCTCTGATACCATTTGTTAGGATCGAATTCATACACACACACTAGATGAATGACGAACACAAGAACTTTCAAGAGAAAAATAGGAGAGATCTAGAGAGAGAAAGAGAAAACCCAATATTTGTGGTAACACCCCGTGAGTAAACTTCAATGGCGGTGAGGTATATTTAGATTAATAAATCATAGTATTTTTGGTTACACAGAATAAAGAGAGAATAAATAGGAAAGCCTAAAATTAATCAGGCTCCACTACCTAACAGAAACAACCTTTAATTTCGCAGTGCAAGAACGATTTGACTTTTCTCCTATTGAACACCTTACTCTAAAATCCCAACGTAATTTAAGATTGTGTAAACTAGACAAAATCAGTTTAGACCCCCAATTTAATTACTAAAATCATAAGTAAAAGGGGTAAGGGAAAGACCAAGATACCCATCATAAATTTGGGTAACTTTCCTTAATTGCACATACTTACTTTAAATAGACACATCTCCCTCAATCAAACTAGAAACTTAGCTATCTCGGTGGCGTTTGAAAGAGGATTTAAATAGATTTAATTTTTGCCCTAATGGCCACCTAACTTATCATGTAATAAAAGTTATGGTCGTTTGAAGTTGACCCGAAACTCACAATTATCAATTTAGCTTTTCCAAATTAGTTCTTTCGAATAAATCTAACTATTTCTAAGATTGGATACTACAATGTATGTCTTAAAGAATTTAGCCTGTTACTCAATCGGACATATTAGTAGGCACAAGTCACTCACATAGTTAGTAAGGCATATAACTAAGATACAGTAATTAGTTATTAACAACCAGATAGGAATGACAATACAAGTAGAAATGGAACACAAAATAAGATCGCGTAGATGAACATAGTAAAAGTGTGAGTACCTCTTAACGCATCTGAGTGAATCCACAAATAATAATGGAGACGAGCTACTTTACGTCTAATGGACTATGATTTTTTTTGTGAGATGAATGAAAGTAACAAATATAAAGGATTTTTCTCTAGGATCTTAGAGACTTTATTTATGGGTAAATCGGATGGGTGAAATGGCTTATGTGCAGGTTTTGAAGTTTGGGTAAAAAAAAATTTCAACTCAGATTGTGGTGTAGGATTGCGCCATGCGTACATAATGAGTGTTCGGTTTGTTGAAGGGGAAAATCTTCACTGATTATTGGAAGGCAGAAACTCTGATGGACGAAAAGTATGTCGGAGGGTATTGAAAAATCATTTTCAAATGTTTGAGGGCATATTTGTACTTTTATCCAATTTTAAAAACAGGACAAATCTCAACAAAGAACAAAAAAGTTTTTATGTCTTCCCATCTACATAACCCTTAGTTGACAAAGTTGCTTAATACTTGTATTGATGCGTGCTAAACAAGAAATAACACTATTTTTGTAACAAATTTTTAAAGGAGGAACTATCAATTGACGTGGACGTTGAAGATTTACATGCTTGCAACACACTATAAAAACTAATAGCATCAAGACATACAATTAAATCCTAGCACTAACATTAGCAACCCCACAAATAAAATAGGCATCTATAAGGGATGTGACTAATGGATTAGAATCATGATGAAGCTTATAAATGCAAACAATAATAGGTAGCTTGCTGCTCAAAGCATCCCCCGTTAGTGATGTTTTGGAAAAGAGTTTCACCTTAAAGGACATACTCTTAATAGTTTATTTTAATACAAGAATTATTA
Source organism: Solanum chmielewskii (assembly GCA_027704785.1). Lineage (NCBI taxonomy): Eukaryota > Viridiplantae > Streptophyta > Magnoliopsida > Solanales > Solanaceae > Solanum > Solanum chmielewskii. The sequence continues at coordinate 10,172,909 of JAKWIX010000318.1, read as the reverse complement.
ACCAAAACATCCTGCATAAAAAAGGACCACACACCAAAAGATGTAATTTGTTCATTCACCCTAATTCAAGCATTACTACTAGAGATTATGTCTAAAACAAGGAGTGTAACGCCTAAAAAAAATTTAATGTTAACAGTTTTTCCTTATGTAAGCATAAGTAATTAAGGCTTTCTGCATTAACACAGGTATTTTAAAATTCACACATTATTTTAAAACCGACTTACATAACAAAACAAATCTTTAACAAAAATAATACAAAATGCAAGTTTTATATTCTAGTTTTGACTTGTTAAATTTACATCTTGAAACATAACAAACTCTAGTAAAATAACAACCAAATCCTCAAAATAAATATTTTCCATTAACATCCATATATGACATACATATATGACATGTGTATACCACTAACATCTTATTCTATTTCTTGTTTTCATGGGCAGCATGGGGAAAACCATAAGGTGTTAGTCCACCTACAAAACATATATAACTTTTCCGTTTAGAAACAAGTTACATAGAATTAGTGATGTAGATATTAATAATAGGTACTCTTTGACCTTCATAATGTGCAGAAATGCAATATATATGCAGATAGTAGCAATATACCAATTAACAATTTGAGGATTCTCAGTACTTTGATTAGTTAGTTATTTTTAATTTTCAACTGGCTGATAAGGTTTATTCGAGAATTAACAATCACTCCTGAAATGTTCCATAAGGTTGAAGGATAATACAAATATGTATGAAAGAAGAAATAAATATATTATTATACCTTAAAATGTTGTTGAGAAAGGATATAAAAATAATAATTAATGTTGTATGGATTTTTCAAATTGACATATATTAGAAAGTTCACTCAATGTTTAAAAGATAAATAATAAAAAGACTGTCATAATAGACTAGAGGAAAGGAATTGTTTTCAAGCTCTTTAAAAATAGTTCTTTGCAAATTTATTTATAACTTTTTAATATTCTTTTTACGAGAAATCTTTATTTTTACACATAAGATATATATTTTCATTATTTTTATATAAAAGGAAACTGAAAAGGACGGATAATTTTCCATTAGTCAAATTATTTAAAAGCTTTTGCAAAATAAAAACTATAAAAGGACAAGAAATTTCCTTTTCTCATTACCTCTAGAGAGACTACTAAAAAACACATTATTACAAACTTGATTGTGAAGATATATGATTTATTGTTTTAATATGACAATGTCAATTACTAATTTAGTTCATAAATGTTTATAAAGACCCTTTAAAGAACAACATTTCTACCAATTCATTTACTGAAATTGAAGATTAATCGAGAACAAAAGATAATAATTCACCTTCTTGATTTTCTAAAATGAAGTTTATAACTTAAAAACATAATTAGGCATACATACATAAAATAAAATTGATATTTAAAAAAAAAAAATTAATCAACAAGAATATTTGAATATAAAATGAGATTACGTTTAGATAGGCATTAATTTTTTTAAAAAAATAAAAAAATAGATGTACACTAACCTCTCTTGTTGTTTGTCCAAGAATCTAACTGAGATCGTTGCCAATTGTACATTTGTACATGTAAAAAAATCAATATATTAAAATAATTTAAAGGCGAACAAAACATCAATAAAATTTTAATTCAAAAGAAGAAGGGCAAGAAAATATTCAACCTTCGCTTAAGGTTTTCACAACCAATTCTTGTTTTGAAGATTCAACAAACTTTAGAATTCCATCCACCTACAAATATAATATTTAGTTAGAAATCGTAATTATATATAACTAATTCAAAATTAAGTAAAATAGATCAATGATTAAAACCTTGTCACTCCTAACATCCAAAACTGCAATTTTTTCATTGTAAAAAATAGAGAGAGGAGCAAATTTTATGGCGACATAGATCGAAGGGTAAACCCTAATGAATAAAATCAGCTAAAAAATCAATTGATGAGTACTTTCATTATCGAAAGCATTAACCGAGTTAATACAAACTTTATATGTGTTTGCCAACTTTCTTTAGATTTTAAATTTTTTGATGATGTAACAAATAAGAGATCTTTATTTTTCAAACATAAGAAATGTAAGAAAATATGTTTTTTTATATAACTTATAAGACAACTAGTGCTAAATTTTTTCTAATTTTAATTTTTTAAAGAGCAAGAGATCTCATTTCCTCATAATTTTGTCGGGAGAACATTAAAAAAATATCAATATTTATGTCTTTACTTTATTTATTCTTCTAGAGGGAGAAGTTAATTCCTAATTAAAAATTAAATTAATTAATTAAATTGTTAGAAAAGGGAATTATGAAGAAGTAATTGAATTTGAATATCCTTTAAATAACTTGATAATATAGAAATTTTGGGAGTGAAAAAAATTCACCTCTCCTTTAAATTCACCAAAACTTTAAGCATAAAGTTTTTCCTTGCCAAATCTAGATTTGTATGCAACAAAAGCAAACACATTGTTAAAATAATTTGAAAATGTGCAAAATATTAATCAAATTTAACTTACAAATAAGAAGGGAATTTTTTAACCTCCACTTCATGGTCCCACGAAAAAATCTTTTTTAGATGAACATGCATTCATTTCTACAAACATAAGAATATTTGCTTCCTATAATTCAAAAATCACAATGATGTGTAATTAATTCGACAATGAAACAAAACGAATTAAAATGTCATTTGATTAGTCAAAACCTTCTCATTGAATACATCATAAACCGCAATCTTCACATCGTAGAAAATAATCAAGGGTGCAACTCTAATAATATTTTCCGACTCATGGTCAAGCATGATCAACAAAAATATTATAAATTATTTTATTTTTTTATTAGAGGTTTTCAATTATAATTTTAACAAATAACAGATATTCAATTTTCTGACACATAATAGATCTGAAAGAAATAGATTCTTCTACTGCAATTATAAAAGAACTTCACCAAAAAAACAAAATTATAAAAAGGCAAGAAATCACTTTTCCTCATATATCTAGGGAGAGAACTAAAAAAATACATTATTATGATAATTATCCTATTTGTCATTACCTTGTTCATGTGGAAATTGAAACAAATTCCATTGAAGTATTACGACAATTATCCAATTTATCATGTTATAATTGATATTTACATATCCGTGTTACTTTGAAAATGTTTGTGTAATGAAGACTAATGTAACTATATATATAGTTTTGATATAAAATATTATTATCTATTTTAACTAAAAGAGAATTATGTTTGTTATAAAGATTATCTTCAGATCTCTTAAAATTATCTTCTATATCTTCTCGTCAAAGAGAATGATCATTTATTGAATTTAGATTAATTTGGAGAAAGATAATTATGATCCTTTTAGTTTTTAAAAGTGAAGCTTATGATAAATGAATTGAAAGGCTAAGTAAGTGTTCCACATTAAAAAAATAAGGGTGATATTTGACAAAACAAAACGTATAAGGGCTATTCGAAAGCACTAAAATGTATTTACATATCTATTTAATCAATTTTAAACAAAAAAAAGAAAAATGAAAGTGGAATTTTTTACCTAAAGGAGGAGTTTATCTTCAACAATGGTAGATCTACATGCAACAAAAAATCAACGCAAAGAAATAATTTGAAAATAAACAAAATATTATACAAATTAAATTTTTATAGGAAAAGGAAAAGAAAAAGAAAAATGGTTAACCTCCATTGTTTGTCGAAAAGATATCATTAGCTATTGACATTTTTTGCAAATTTTAGAATTTCATTTGCCGACATTCACAATAAATATTAAAAAAAATCACATGCATCCAAATAATAATTCAGAGAAAATAGATCCAATGACATTTGATTAAAAAAAATCTTATCATTGGAGAAATTAAATTTTGTAACCGATCCATTGTAACAAATAGCTAATGGTTAGATTCTCAAGCCATTTTCCGAGCCACCACACAGCCCAATAAATAAAATCAACATTTTCATTATCTATAGTATTAATTGAGTTAATATAGACATTATATATGTTTTCAATTTTTTTTTACATTTTAATATTTGATGTACTTATTACTAGAAATCTTCATTTTTAACAAATGAAATATTTTAATTTTTTTCACATAAGAAATCTAAAAAAAATACTTTTAAACATTAAGAGAGCTGTTGTCAAAATAAAATTTATAAAAGGCAAAAAGATTACATTTTTTCAAATTTCTAAAGAAAAAGATTTGAAAGGAATCCTAACCCGACATTTTAGATCCTCAAAAAACACATGAATACACTAATCATGATAAATTCTTTAATTCGGTCTTGTATTTATTCTTCTTGACATTAATTATTCTATTAAAAAAACAAACCAACTTCTCTTAACTCTTCGTAGTAAAGATTGCCCGTTATATTTTCATACAAATTACTCATCATATTTTAAAACTATCATTTATTGAAGTTCAAATTATTTTTGGAGAAATTTTTTTAATGTTATGGTAAACTAGATTTTATAGGTTAAGTAGGCGTTTAAACATATTTATGAAATGTGTAATGTTTGAACAAAAAATTTGATCCGTACAAGATACAACAAGAACAACACTTTTGGATAGAAGTTTACCAGATCACTTTTGGGTAGAAGCAGTGAGCACTGCATGTCACATTCTTAATAGGTGTTTAATTAGACCTTTACTGAAGAAGACTCCCTATGAACTGTGGAGATGTAGGTAACCAAACATAAGCTACTTTCATCCCTTCAAATGCAAGTCTTTCATCAAGAACAACAATAATAACAATCTTTCTAAGTTCGATCCAAGGGGTGACAAAGGTATTTTCTTAGGCTATGCTCCTATCAATAGAGTCTTTCATTATTTTAATAAAAGAACCTAAAGTGTTGAAGAATATGTGGATGTTGTATTTGATGATACTAACCCAAGAATGCAAGAATTTAAAGGAGGTGACGACAAAATAAACCCCCATCAAAACAGTGGAAAATACTGTAGATATCAGTTCGAAAATTCATACTGAAGTCAACTATTGCAGAAGCAAAGTCAACTTCTCCAGCGACAGATCAGATATTCCAAAAGCATTGTGACATAATACTAAATATCCTGAAAATTTCATTCTCGATAAACCTGATGAAAAAATTCCGACATTGGTATCTCAAATGGAACCTAAATGAATAAATGAAGCAATGGAAGGCGAATCATGGGTGCAATCAATGAAGAAAGAACTCAATCAATTTGAATGAAATCCGGTATGGACTGTAATAGAAAGACCAAAAGATTACTATGTTAGTGGAATCAAGTGGGCATTTCGAAATGAACTAGAGTAAAATGGATAAGTTACTCGATACAAAGCATGGTTAGTCTCTCAAGGAGACTCACAACAAGAAGGTATTTTCTATGATGAAACCTTTGCACCTGTGGCAAGGTTATAACTATTCGAAATTTACTTTCTGATTCCTCTTTCAAGCATTTTACACTGATTCAAATGCATGTGAAAAGTGCATTTTTATTGGTTTTATAAAAGAAAAAGTTTTCAACCCCGCGGTTTTGGAAATCCTTCTTGTCGCGATTTTGTTTATAAACATTCCAATGCTCTTTACAAACTTAAACAAGCTCGAAAAGCTTTGTATGAAACATTGAGTTCGTTGTTACTGCAAAAATAATTAGGGGAAAATTTACATAACTCTCTTAATTCAATGATCTGGTTTATACATTTTGGAAGTTCTAATCCTTCGTTGTGTGAGAATTTTGCAAATCTAATGAAAGGAGAATTTGAAATGAGCCTTATTGGAGAACTCACATTCTTTATCGAACATCAAATTAACCAGTCAACTAATAGGACATTCATTAGTCAAGAAAAGTAGATCAAGGAATTAAAAAGATGTTTGGACTCGAAAAGTGCAAAGACTTTGGTACCCCAACGAGTACGTCCACGTGTCTTGAAACTGATGCATCTAGAAAAGACGTGGATGAAAAGATGCATAGGGATATAGTTGGCTCATTATTATATCTTACAGTCAATCGACCTGATATAATGTATAATGTACGCAAGTTTGCACGATTTCATGTTGCTTCGAAGAAATAATATCTCATGGAAGTAAAACGAATCATACGCAACCTAATTGGAACAACAAAGCTAGGACTATTGTATCCTCATTCTACTCATTTTGATTTAATTGGTTATTCAAATGCAGACTTTGCATGTGACAAAAATGACCGAAAAAGCACTAGTGGAACCTGCCAAATCTTAGGACACTCTCTAGTCTCATGGCATATCAAGAAACAAGCTTCGTTTGCCTTATCCACTACGGAATGTTGATACTTAGTGGTTGAAAGTTGTGGTACTCAAATTTTATGGATGATGCATCAATTACTTAATTAAGATCTCTCTTATTAAAATGTCCCGACTATCAGTGATAATACATCAGTCTTTCTGAATATATTGTGCATCATTATGAATATCGACATAAAGCATCATTTTATTCGTGAACATGTTGAAAATGGTGATTTTAATCTTTAATTTGTAGACTCTAAAAATCAATTAATTGATATTTTTACTAAGTATCTTCTTGGGGAATAATTTTTCTATCTCAGATATCGCCTTGGCATTAAATGTGTTGACTAATATGTTTGTGCTTTTCTGTTTATTCATTTTATTTCCTTATGAATTTAATGTGTTTTCTCATTTTTTTTTGTTTAGTAATTATAATCTATTTCTGCCTCTTCTGCTTCCGTTTCTTCATGTCAAATCCCCTTCCCTTTCTTGTCTGATCCCTTTTCTTTTCTCTCCTCTGTTTCCTTTTTATTTATCCTCTCCTCTCTCTCCTCTACTGTTTATCTCACCATTACAAAAACTCGCTCCATGACCTAAAATAAATACTCGGTCGCTTCAAAATTCATCCAAGTAGACACCATCTCTCGCTTTGAGTCCTCAAAAAAGTGAGCTTCTAAGACTAAGCAGAAAGTATCAAAGAAGCCTCATCTCCATATGACGGAATCTCTCCCCCACATGGACACACAATGGTTCTGGGTATCAAACAGAAGCACATGTATGATCACTTCAAAACTTTCCCTATTGTTCCAGGTCATGTTTTCAATCTCAGTCAATTAAAGGACTCTCACTGCCCGCTAAGCTCCTATGTAAAAGCTCAGAAAATGTCTATCCTTTTTATTTGTGTGGTCTTGAGATTTTTTACAAAGTGTTTCACCTTCTCTATGTGAATCTTTGAAACTCACCTAACAGTGGTGAGTTAGAATCGTTCTTTTTGGGTAAACGCTTTATCATCAATGAAAATCTATTCAAAGATGTGTTCGGTACTATGTTCTCTAGGGTAATTTCGTAGATATTGCAAATCGAGTTGTTGTTGAACCCAACTCTGACATTTCGCACTTAGGACCCTTATCGCTATGTTTAAAGAACCGTATTCTCTCACATAATGTGGCCACAACTCTTAGTCCCAGGAAGGGCTACTTGAGTAATATGTCTACTGGTGATGTATTTTTTCTACTTCCTGCGTAAAAAATATTGCATCAACTGGGAGAATGGTTCAAGGCGTTTATCAGGGAAAGTGTTGAAGACTTGAATGTCTTGTCAAGTCTTCCCTATGGATTTCTCATTTTGAGTATTCGTTACGACCATCTTGTGGATATTTCTATGTCCACCCCCTCTCTTATAAATGCAACTTATGCAAGTGAGTCCAGTATCGACTACTGCTAGTTGACAAAGGGAATGTTATGTCAACCCCTCCCCTCCCCCCCTCCCCCCGAATATCACAATAAAGTTAAAAAGAAATACAGGTTTTAGCTAGATTAAAACCCCAGTTTTGTTGGCCATTCCTCTAGCACAAGGATAACTCTATACTCATTAAATATGTGTTGTTAATTATATATATATATATATATATATATATATATATATATTATTATTTTTTTTTTTGAAAAGAAAGATATACATTTATATACACCCACACATATGAATTTGGGTCCGCTTCTCATAACAAGATAAAATTACTTCATGAGTGAAAATCATAAGTGCAAGTTTCAGGTTCTGATATGGCATGTAAAAGAATAAATATTTATGTGAATAACGAAATTAATATGTATACATATCAGGATTTTGAACGAGCGTATTTGACGAAGAAAATGAAATCAATCTCCCTTTGCCCTATCTTAAGCTAATATAACTTTCGTGATTGAATCGAGTAAAGGTATTAACCTTAATAAACATAAAAGGATCAACATATAGGATTCCACCGAAATGTTATTGTTTTTGTTGAGCAACATATAATCTTATGAAATGATGAAATCTATTTAATTATTAAAATAAAATAAAAATAATATGGTACAACTAATTTATGATATGTAATTATCATATTAGTAATATTAGTAATGAATGCTTTAAATAATTGTTGTTTATAGCTAATCTTTTTATTTTATTGAAAAATAGCAAATACACATAACTATGTACAATTTGCTTGCAACATTAGGTATTTCTATACAAATCTTCATTTGTTGAGATGCATCACGACTTGTCACGACCCAAAAATGGGCGTGATGGCACTCGTCTTATCCCACCAAGACAAGTCAGCCTAAAACTCAACCATTACAATAAAGTGCGGAAATAAAGATAAGTAACTTAATAAAACCCCCCAAAACCTGGTAGTCACGTGTACAAGCCTCTAAAGTATTACAATTGATTCAAAAGAAAAACCCAAGTCTCTAATGAACTTGTTTCTAGAATAGAACAAGATCATAATTAAGGAGAAGAAAGTCTGCTGCGATGGAAACAGCTACCTGACAAATCTCCAAGAAGCCTCAGAAAAGAAGAGAATGACAAGTACAACAAAAATCCAGGCTCATAACCTACAAAAATTTGTAGAAGCAAGGGGTGAGTACCAAACCACACGGTACTCAGCAAGTAAACGGCTAAACACAAGCTAAGGGGAAGAAATACGGGTACCCATACCTCCCCAACCAAACCTCCACAACTACAACCTGCATAAAATTCAGTCTAACCAACAGTTCATATTTACATAGCACGTACTCTACAACAACACTTATACAAATTACACATATATCCTCCACAATCACACTTTATCAAATTACATATCCTCAATAACAAGCTCAGTATTATCAATCACAAATTCCGCAGAAAGGCAATCACAAGATCAGCAAAACACAATATCAAGTTCACCAATGATAAGTATGTATAATGCAATGTCAAGTATAATGATGCATGTCTGACCTAGTGATACACACCCGCTGTCTCTCAGTACGGGATCCATGGGGGACATATCTGTCCATGCATCTGTCGTGGCGCACGACACGACCCTCGATAACAGTAACCATCGCGGCACGCGATTCGTCCCTTGAAATATAGTATCCATCGCGGCGCGCGATACGTCCCTCGAAATGGTACATCCTCTTAGGTACCTATTCTTTCTTGATGCACATAACACTTGTCACAACCAATGCCTCATAATAATGCAGATGACAAGTTCACACATATAATGAGGAGATGCCCATTTTCATAACATCGCACAGTTCACAACCACACAAACATGAAGTTACATCAACAATGATTCAACAAGCCTTCAACCCTTTCTCAACACAACAGACATAAACAATTAATCACATTGCCTTTTGTTAACCCCATTCTTTTCATCATTAGAATTAATCAATGTGGACAAGTCAACCCCGTTACTCCCAACATATACCACAAGGACATACACGCATTTCATACACTTAACAAGAGTTTAGAAATCCACTTGCCTTAAATAGTAGAGAGTCCATCCCAGAACTTGAGCCTTCCTGTTTCGTTGAACTTCCAACTTACAGAAATCTATTCAAATAAATGAGCACTATAAGATTTTAAAACTAACAACACCCACATTTCCATATGTTTTGAATGGACCCAATAACTCGCCTAAATTTATAATTAAGTTCTTAATTCCAAGCTTAGGATTAAGTCTAAATTCCTCTATATCGGATAATCCTAATAATATTCATATAATACTACCTAATATTTTAATTTGGTATATATCAACTCATCAAATTTGAGATCAAATTATTACACTCTAGAATAGGTTTTGAAACAACAAAACCATATACGAGCACTTCATGAGAATAATCTCAAATAGTCGAATCACCAACCCTACAATCAATTTCAAGCATCATTATTCATTACCACTCACGCCCAAATCATTTGAGAATTATCAGTTAGTAGTGGGAAAGAAAACATTATCCCATCAAAATTTAAAAAATAAAATAAAAAAATAAATAAATATAAAGGACAAAAAGAACGCTACATTACTGCATTTTTTTAAAAAAAAATTACTTCAATTTCCGAAATACTTAAATTAATATGATATTATTTGCACCTTTTGTAGCTTAGCAATTAAAAGTTGCTTCAACTACCTGCAATTTGATCGAGTCGGCTCCCATATCTCCGATGGTGAGTTTCTGTTCCCTTCTCTCTTTTTCTTTATTTTATCTGATTAAAATAATTATGTATTATATGTGACAAACCCTAGTATTTTATTTTTGATAAATATGGATCTAATATTATAAGGTGTTAAATAAATTATCACTTTAGCCCATTAATTATCAATTAAGTCAATTATCTACAATTACTCATTAATTAATTAACTCAAGTTAAAAGAATAATCAAAATTTAATAAGAATGACATTTCGGGTCATTACATTATCCACCACTAAAAATCATGTTCGTCCTCGAACATAAGGTGAAAGAAGAACGAATAACCGATGTTACCAATCTTGAGATATAATTTCCATTAATGTTTATCTCTTCAAGTGAGCTCATCCTTAAGACCATATCATCAAAGGCAGCTACTAGAAATTGAACTTTCGAATGAAACTTTTGCATATAATATTACCAAGTTACAAACTAACCCAATAATCCAATCGAACCAAAATTCTCTAGAGCACAACACACCCATTAGGATGAATCTTTTCTCATATTACCAAGATAACATTCTGAATCTATACAGGCTACAATTAGAAGTGAACCTGAACTAACCATCACATACTCATATTGCACAACTATCATATATCTTATCAAGATTGTCTCCCCCCAATATAATTATTCCACAAGCTTTAACTATAAAAAAAATATGTTTTTTTTTTACATCAGTTACTCATCATGGGAGAAAATGATTAAGTAAGCACCCCACAAGCGATACATTTCAAAATGTAGAACCTCTAATAATATTCTTAGACAATTGTAACTTATCATAACTCTTAAGTAAGTTCTCATGAACAACGTTGTGTGTAAAACTATTGGTATACTTTAACTATTCCTAACTACACCAATCCACCATAACTGAAATTACCAAGACCCAAGGATCCTAACCTAACAAAAAGACATAAGAGGATCGGTACATCCGATCCACCACTAAGAATTCACCCATAGATGTGAAAACACGCGTAATATAAGTAGGGAATCGTACTCCAAATACTGTCCAATACGAAGAAAGTGATTACACAAAAATATACAAATTCAAGGTCGAATAACACAAGGAACTCCTCCCATAGGACCCATATAAAAGTAATTCAATTTATTTAACTCCACCTCTCGATTTTTAGCCACCCAGTCTAATCCCCATTGCAACATTACAAATACTCGATTCATCAAATCATACGTACTTATCATAGTACTCCATTGAAGCCAACACTCTAAAAACAAACAAAAATCATAACTACACCAACCATTCACCTTACTCTCAAACCGTCCCTAGTATCAAAATCTCCATATAAAACACATTGTAGCCTCTACAAATTTAAAAATCTGGCTCTCTCTCTCTCTCTCTTTCCATTTAAGAATTACATGACATAGATGAGTCACACCTAATACTGATAGCACTATTTTCAAAATACTTTTCCATCGAGGTAAGCTAATTGAATCACATCCAATGTCAACTTCACACAAAATTTTACATACATTCCCACTACCATTCATACCATCATGTACCTCATGCCAAAACTCAACGAAATCCATGGTCACTCCAATAATTTTGTATACTATAAGCTCTAACCTCTACTCACCATCAAATGTCTATGTAACATAGCATGACAGTCTATGTTGTCTCATAAAAATAGTAATCTCAATCCCCTCAAAATCCTTAATAACCCTGTTTAACTATAGATCCATATTGTTACGTATTCTTAAATTACCTATCATAATTGGGACAATCTACCTCGATATAACTACATAAATCTTTCACACCTAATTGCTTGTCACCCAACCAAAAATTCAATCTTTAGAAAAGGCGATGATAACTTTCTTGTAAGTCTATACCGAACTAGTTCACATCCCACATTCATATCTATACTCATATATAAAAATCAATAAATACTTCAAGTACAAACCAAGGCCTTATACGAGAGTTCTTATTCCTTCATTTTTCTTAAACTCTTAAATTCTTCGCACGACAAAAATAAAAAAAAAAATCTTGAACTCTTCAATACATCAAAATTTTGTTTTATTGATTATTTTCTAACTCACTTAAATGTCTTATTCTATGTCCAACAACACATGAAATTTTTACCTTATCCTTTAAATAAAAACTTTAACTAAAACCATTCCTTAGGTATAACAATCAAAAGTAAGCAATTTACTACTCAAAATATTTTTAAGTCTTTCCCAATGCTTCATACGCAATGTGATCGATCACTTCTTACCTTACCAATTCATACCTTGACAAAACACACTACCACAATCCTAAACTCACAATGAAAACCTTCGATTTTTTTTTTATCCCAACCATGTAACACAATCCAATTATCTATTAACATTATCTCATACCTTAAAGATTTTTTTTAAATATAAATTCATGTATCTTAGCTTAGTATTGATCACCTTTCCGTCGAATTTATAATATCTTTCGCTAAAAATCCTACCGTACTCATTATCAAACTCAAAATCACAAAATAACTAATCATCATACTCGAGATGAACGTTTGTACACTAATGTCTCAAGCTTTATCCAATAGTATTTATCCCATCTGATGCTCCTGTGACACTATATATTACCATAATCAGAGCAAAACGGATGATATCACATATCTTTAAATCCGATTCTCAAATCCTCTAACAAAACGTCCTTAGCACTTGTAGTCAGAGAAAATTTCTCACTCTCAACTCTTTTCAAAAGCTACACTATATTTCACTACTTCATTTTTTTTTTAATTCTGACACTAGTTCCTTTAAATCTATCCGAACGGTGTTTCAACACCTCCTACAACTTTTCTTGCAACCACACTACTCACCAAGCAATAGCAAATCATAACATTAGTTACTTGCAAGTTGTCATTACCATACAAAATACATTTAGCCAACAATCTTTATCATATAGTTGCATCCTCATAACAATCCGTCACGAACTCTTATTATCACTATGCCTTGTTAGCCCTTGACTTCACCACAAAGTCAACCTCATCATCGACCTGAAATCTCAATACAACTAGACCAATCAAATTCAAAAGACTTAAGTCAATTTTATATGTACTTTTGTACTAAAATTCTCAATTACCTTCACACAAGGATACTCGTTAAGACTTACTCTACCTATAAGCTGCCATCCTAATATCGATTCACTTTCATGGAGCTTACGATCATATCACCACTCAATTAAAATTCTCGAGATACACTTTACAACCTAAATACATCAATATCGTACCAATGATCCACCACTAAAACTTATAAATGATGCTTAACTCAAATATCCATAGTAGCAAACCAGTTGATTTCTCAAAGGTTAATGCAACATCAAACTCATTGTGCAATCATGTGATACAACTTTTAATTCCTTTTGTAGTTAGCATTCACACTTAACAATCAACGTATCTATTTTCATATACCACTAATACCATATCGTGAAAGTCCATTACATCCACCACTTGAACACATCATACCTATCGAGAAGATTGTACCCAAATAGCCCACACATTTTTGTCCGTTAAGTAACTATAATAAACTACTAAATTCAACTAGTCACTCATCCAAAGTGATAGACATTCCTTTGCAGATCAGGTCCATAGCAAGAGTAACACAATCCATAACACTATTCAAGTAGGAATTGGTATTATTTTAATAGTCATATCATAACCCTCTTTGGTATACACTGAATCTATGAAACTACAATAGAGATTTTGACCTCATCATTCACTAAGTAGCTCATATATGTTATGAACTTTTTACTAAATATAGCTTCGAAAGTTATATTCCCATTATCTAACCATCCCTTTAATCGTTATACCTCCCCTTGTTAAAACGCTTTAAATATTGCATATACCACACAAGTAATATGCACTAGGGTAACTAACCTTACACAACCCCTTTAAACTTTTTTTTTAAACATCTTAAATCTAACCACACATATGTTCCATAAATATATCACCATACCTAAGTACCAGATCTAACATCCCAATCATCCACGATATCAACTACTAACATGAGAAACTATGCATGAGTCACCACATAATGAGAAGGAATGGAACGAAGCGAAAAGAATAAAATCAAACCAAGTACGCATGATAGTGTTTCAAAAAGTGAACTTCTTTTCCTAAAAGTCATTATAGCCTATCGAAGATAAGTATAGACGTCTCCATACCTATCCTCAAGACTATATTTAGACTCGACTTGTATACACGTGAGACCTATGAACCTGGGGCTCTGATACAATTTTGTCACGACCCAAAAATGGGCGTGTTGGCACTCGTCTTATCCCACCAAGACAAGTCAGCCTAAAACTCAACCATTACAATAAAGTGCGGAAATAAAGATAAGTAACTTAATAAAACCCCCAAAACCTAGTAGTCACGTGTACAAGCCTCTAAAGTATTACAATTGATTCAAAAGAGAAACTCAAGTCTCTAACGAACTTGTTTCTAGAATAGAACAAGAACATAATTAAGGAGAAGAAAGTCTGCTGCGATGGAAACAGCTACCTGACAAATCTCCAAGAAGCCTCAGAAAAGAAGAGAATGACAAGTACAACAAAAATACAGGCTCATAACCTACAAAAATTTGTAGAAGCAAGGGGTGAGTACCAAACCACACGGTACTCAGCAAGTAAACGGCTAAACACAAGCTAAGGGGAAGAAATACGGGTACCCCTACCTCCCCAACCGAACCTCCACAACTACAACCTGCATAAAATTCAGTCTAACCTAACAGTTCATATTTACATAGCACGTACTCTACAACAACACTTATACAAATTACATATATATCCTCCACAATCACACTTTATCAAATTACATATCCTCAATAACAAGCTCAGTATTATCAATCACAAATTCCGCAGAAAGGCAATCACAAGATCAGCAAAACACAATATCAAGTTCACCAATGATAAGTATGTATAATGCAATGTCAAGTATACTGATGCATGTCTGACCTAGTGATGCACACCCGCTGTCTCTCAGTACGGGACCCATGGGGGACATATCTGTCCATGCATCTGTCGTGGCGCACGACACGACCCTCGATAACAGTAACCATCGCGGCACGCGATACGTCCCTTGAAATATAGTATCCATCGCGGCGCGCGATACGTCCCTCGAAATGGTACATCCTCTTAGGTACCCATTCTTTCTCGATGCACATAACACTTGTCACAACCAATGCCTCATAATAATGCAGATGACAAGTTCACACATATAATGAGGAGATGCCCATTTTCATAACATCGCACAGCTCACAACCACACAAACATGAAGTTACATCAACAATGATTCAACAAGCCTTCAACCCTTTCTCAACACAACAGACATAAACAATTAATCACATTGCCTTATGTTATCCCCATTCTTTTCATCATTAGAATTAATCAATGTGGACAAGTCAACCCCGTTACTCCCAACATATACCACAAGGACATACACGCATTTCATACACTTAACAAGAGTTTAGAAATCCACTTGCCTTAAATAGTAGAGAGTCCATCCCAGAACTTGAGCCTTCCTGTATCGTTGAACTTCCAACTTACAGAAATCTATTCAAATAAATGAGCACTATAAGATTTTAAAACTAACAACACCCACATTTCCATATGTTTAGAATGGACCCAATAACTCACCTAAATTTATAATTAAGTTCTTAATTCCAAGCTTAGGATTAAGTCTAAATTCCTCTATATCGGATAATCCTAATAATATTCATATAATACTACCTAATATTTTAATTTGGTATATATCAACTCATCAAATTTGAGATCAAATTATTACACTCTAGAATAGGTTTTGAAACAACAAAACCATATACGAGCACTTCATGAGAATAATCTCAAATAGTCGAATCACCAACCCTACAATCAATTTCAAGCATCATTATTCATTACCACTCACGCCCAAATCATTTGAGAATTATCAGTTAGTAGTGGGAAAGAAAACATTATCCCATCAAAATTTAAAAAATAAAATAAAAAAATTAATAAATATAAAGGACAAAAAGAACGCTACATTACTGCATTTTTTTTAAAAAAAAATAACTTCAATTTCCGAAATACTTAAATTAATATGATATTATTTGCACCTTTTGTAGCTTAGCAATTAAATGTAGCTTCAACTACCTGCAATTTGATCGAGTCGGCTCCCATATCTCCGATGGTGAGTTTCTGTTCCCTTCTCTCTTTTTCTTTATTTTATCTGATTAAAATAATTATGTATTATATGTGACAAACCCTAGTATTTTATTTTTGATAAATACGGATCTAATATTATAAGGTGTTAAATAAATTATCACTTTAGCCCATTAATTATCAGTTAAGTCAATTATCTACAATTACTCATTAATTAATTAACTCAAGTTAAAAGAATAATCAAAATTTAATAAGAATGACATTTCGGGTCATTACATTATCCACCACTAAAAATCATGTTCGTCCTCGAACATAAGGTGAAAGAAGAACGAATAACCGATGTTACCAATCTTGAGATATAATTTCCATTAATGTTTATCTCTTCAAGTGAGCTCATCCTTAAGACCATATCATCAAAGGCAGCTACTAGAAATTGAACTTTCGAATGAAACTTTTGCATATAATATTACCAAGTTACAAACTAACCCAATAATCCAATCGAACCAAAATTCTCTAGAGCACAACACACCCATTAGGATGAATCTTTTCTCATATTACCAAGATAACATTCTGAATCTATACAGGCTACAATTAGAAGTGAACCTGAACTAACCATCACATACTCATATTGCACAACTATCATATATCTTATCAAGATTGTCTCCCCCCAATATAATTATTCCACAAGCTTTAACTATAAAAAAAATATGTTTTTTTTTTTACATCAGTTACTCATCATGGGAGAAAATGATTAAGTAAGCACCCCACAAGCGATACATTTCAAAATGTAGAACCTCTAATAATATTCTTAGACAATTATAACTTATCATAACTCTTAAGTAAGTTCTCATAAACAACGTTGTGTGTAAAACTATTGGTATACTTTAACTATTCCTAACTACACCAATCCATCATAACTGAAATTACCAAGACCCAAGGATCCTAACCTAACAAAAAGACATAAGAGGATCGGTACATCCGATCCACCACTAAGAATTCACCCATAGATGTGAAAACACGCGTAATATAAGTAGGGAATCGTACTCCAAATACTGTCCAATACGAAGAAAGTGATTACACAAAAATATACAAATTCAAGGTCGAATAACACAAGGAACTCCTCCCATAGGACCCATATAAAAGTAATTCAATTTATTTAACTCCACCTCTCGATTTTTAGCCACCCAGTCTAATCCCCATTGCAACATTACAAATACTCGATTCATCAAATCATACGTACTTATCATAGTACTCCATTGAAGCCAACACTCTAAAAACAAACAAAAATCATAACTACACCAACCATTAACCTTACTCTCAAACCGTCCCTAGTATCAAAATCTCCATATAAAACACATTGTAGCCTCTACAAATTTAAAAATCTGGCTCTCTCTCTCTCTCTTTCCATTTGAGAATTACATGACATAGATGAGTCACACCTAATACTGATAGCACTATTTTCAAAATACTTTTCCATCGAGGTAAGCTAATTGAATCACATCCAATGTCAACTTCACACAAAATTTTACATACATTCCCACCACCATTCATACCATCATGTACCTCATGCCAAAACTCAACGAAATCCGTGGTCACTCCAATAATTTTGTATACAATAAGCTCTAACCTCTACTCACCATCAAATGTCTATGTAACATAGCATGACAGTCTATGTTGTCTCATAAAAATAGTAATCTCAATCCCCTCAAAATCCTTAATAACCCTGTTTAACTATAGATCCATATTGTTACGTATTCTTAAGTTACCTATCATAATTGGGACAATCTACCTCGATATAACTACATAAATCTTTCACACCTAATTGCTTGTCACCCAACCAAAAATTCAATCTTTAGAAAAGGCGATGATAACTTTCTTGTAAGTCTATACCGAACTAGTTCACATCCCACATTCATATCTATACTCATATATAAAAATCAATAAATACTTCAAGTACAAACCAAGGCCTTATACGAGAGTTCTTATTCCTTCATTTTTCTTAAACTCTTAAATTCTTCGCACGACAAAAATAAAAAAAAAATCTTGAACTCTTCAATACATCAAAATTTTGTTTTATTTATTATTTTCTAACTCACTTAAATGTCTTATTCTATGTCCAACAACACATGAAATTTTTACCTTATCCATTAAATAAAAACTTTAACTAAAACCATTCCTTAGGTATAACAATCAAAAGTAAGCAATTTACTACTCAAAATATTTTTAAGTCTTTCCCAATGCTTCATACGCAATGTGATCGATCACTTCTTACCTTACCAATTCATACCTTGACAAAACACACTACCACAATCCTAAACTCACAATGAAAACCTTTGATTTTTTTTTTATCCCAACCATGTAACACAATCCAATTATCTATTAACATTATCTCATACCTTAAAGATTTTTTTTTAAATATAAATTCATGTATCTTAGCTTAGTATTGATCACCTTTCCGTCGAATTTATAATATCTTTCGCTAAAAATCCTACCATACTCATTATCAAACTCAAAATCACAAAATAACTAATCATCATACTCGAGATGAACGTTTGTACACTAATTTCTCAAGCTTTATCCAATAGTATTTATCCCATCTGATGCTCTTGTGACACTATATATTACCATAATCAGAGCAAAACGGATGATATCACATATCTTTAAATCCGATTCTCAAATCCTCTAACAAAACCTCCTTAGCACTTGTAGTTAGAGAAAATTTCTCACTCTCAACTCTTTTCGAAAGCTACACTATATTTCACTACTTCATTTTTTTTTAATTCTGACACTAGTTCCTTTAAATCTATCCGAACGGTGTTTCAACACCTCCTACAACTTTTCTTGCAACCACACTACTCACCAAGCAATAGCAAATCATAACATTAGTTACTTGCAAGTTGTCATTACCATACAAAATACATTTAGCCAACAATCTTTATCATATAGTTGCATCCTCATAACAATCCGTCACGAACTCTTATTATCACTATGCCTTGTTAGCCCTTGACTTCACCACAAAGTCAACCTCATCATCAACCTGAAATCTCAATACAACTAGACCAATCAAATTCAAAAGACTTAACTCAATTTTATATGTACTTTTGTACTAAAATTCTCAATTACCTTCACACAAGGATACTCGTTAAGACTTACTCTACCTATAAGCTGCCATCCTAATATCGATTCACTTTCATGGAGCTTACGATCATATCACCACTCAATTAAAATTCTCGAGATACACTTTACAACCTTAATACATCAATATCGTACCAATGATCCACCACTAAAACTTATAAATGATGCTTAACTCAAATATCTATAGTAGCAAACCAGTTGATTTCTCAAATGTTAATGCAACATCAAACTCATTGTGCAATCATGTGATACAACTTTTAATTCCTTTTGTAGTTAGCATTCACACTTAACAATCAACGTATCTATTTTCATATACCACTAATACCATATCGTGAAAGTCCATTACATCCACCACTAGAACACATCATACCTATCGAGAAGATTGTACCCAAATAGCCCACACATTTTTGTCCGTTAAGTAACTATAATAAACTACTAAATTCAACTAGTCACTCATCCAAAGTGATAGACATTCCTTTGCAGATCAGGTCCATAGCAAGAGTAACACAATCCATAACACTATTCAAGTAGGAATTGGTATTATTTTAATAGTCATATCATAACCCTCTTTGGTATACACTGAATCTATGAAACTACAATAGAGATTTTGACCTCATCATTCACTAAGTAGCTCATATATGTTATGAACTTTTTACTAAATATAGCTTCGAAAGTTATATTCCCATTATCTAACCATCCCTTTAGTCTTTATACCTCCCCTTGTTAAAACGCTTTAAATATTGCATATACCACACAAGTAATATGCACTAGGGTAACTAACCTTACACAACCCCTTTAAACTTTTTTTTTAAACATCTTAAATCTAACCACACATATGTTCCATAAATATATCACCATACCTAAGTACCAGATCTAACATCCCAATCATCCACGATATCAACTACTAACATGAGAAACTATGCATGAGTCACCACATAATGAGAAGGAATGGAACGAAGCGAAAAGAATAAAATCAGACCAAGTACGCATGATAGTGTTTCAAAAAGTGAACTTCTTTTCCTAAAAGTCATTATAGACTCTCGAAGATAAGTATAGACGTCTCCATACCTATCCTCAAGACTCTATTTAGACTCGACTTGTTTACACGTGAGACCTATGAACCTGGGGCTCTGATAAAATTTTGTCACGACCCAAAAATGGGCGTGATGGCACTCGTCTTATCCCACCAAGACAAGTCAGCCTAAAACTCAACCATTACAATAAAGTGCGGAAATAAAGATAAGTAACTTAATAAAATCCCCAAAACCTAGTAGTCACGTGTACAAGCCTCTAAAGTATTACAATTGATTCAAAAGAGAAACTCAAGTCTCTAACGAACTTGTTTCTAGAATAGAACAAGATCATAATTAAGGAGAAGAAAGTCTGCTGCGATGGAAACAGCTACCTGACAAATCTCCAAGAAGCCTCAGAAAAGAAGAGAATGACAAGTACAACAAAAATACAGGCTCATAACCTACAAAAATTTGTAGAAGCAAGGGGTGAGTACCAAACCACACGGTACTCAGCAAGTAAATGGCTAAACACAAGCTAAGGGGAAGAAATACGGGTACCCCACCTCCCCAACCGAACCTCCACAACTACAACCTGCATAAAATTCAGTCTAACCTAACAGTTCATATTTACATAGCACGTACTCTACAACAACACTTATACAAATTACATATATATCCTCCACAATCACACTTTATCAAATTACATATCCTCAATAACAAGCTCAGTATTATCAATCACAAATTCCGCTGAAAGGCAATCACAAGATCAGCAAAACACAATATCAAGTTCACCAATGATAAGTATGTATAATGCAATGTCAAGTATACTGATGCATGTCTGACCTAGTGATGCACACCCGCTGTCTCTCAGTACGGGACCCATGGGGGACATATCTGTCCATGAATCTGTCATGGCGCACGACATGACCCTCGATAACAGTAACCATCGCGGCGCGCGATACGTCCCTCGAAATATAAAATCCATCGCGGCGCGCGATACGTCCCTCAAAATGGTACATCCTCTTAGGTACCCATTCTTTCTCGATGCACATAACACTTGTCACAACCAATGCCTCATAATAATGCAGATGACAGGTTCACACATATAATGAGGAGATGCCCATTTTCATAACATCGCACAGTTCACAACCACACAAACATGAAGTTACATCAACAATGATTCAACAAGCCTTCAACCCTTTCTCAACACAACAGACATAAACAATTAATAACATTGCCTTTTGTTATCCCCATTCTTTTCATCATTAGAATTAATCAATGTGGACAAGTCAACCCCGTTACTCACAACATATACCACAAGGACATACACGCATTTCATACACTTAACAAGAGTTTAGAAATCCACTTGCCTTAAATAGTAGAGAGTCCATCCCAGAACTTGAGCCTTCCTATTTCGTTGAACATCCAACTTACTGAAATCTATTCAAATAAATGAGCACTATAAGATTTTAAAACTAACAACACCCACATTTCCATATGTTTAGAATGGACCCAATAGCTCACCTAAATTTATAATTATGTTCTTAATTCCAAGCTCAGGATTAAGTCTAAATTCCTCTATATCGGATAATCCTAATAATATTCATATAATACTACCTAATATTTAAATTTGGTATATATCAACTCATCAAATTTGATATCAAATTATTACACTCTAGAATAGGTTTTTAAACAACAAAACCATATACGAGCACTTCATGAGAATAATCTCAAATAGTCGAATCACCAACCCTACAATCAATTTCAAGCATCATTATTCATTACCACTCACGCCCAAATCATTTGAGAATTATCAGTTAGTAGTGGGAAAGAAAACATTATCCCATCAAAATTTAAAAATAAATAAATAAATAAATAAATATAAAGGACAAAAAGAACGCTACCTTACTGCATTTTTTTAAAAAAATAACTTTAATTTCCGAAATACTTAAATTAATATAATATTATTTGCACCTTTTGTAGCTTAACAATTAAAAGTTGCTTCAACTACCTGCAATTTGATCGAGTCGGCTCCCATATCTCCGATGGTGAGTTTCTGTTCCCTTCTCTCTTTTTCATTATTTTATCTGATTAAAATAATTAGGTATTATATGTGACAAACCCTAGTATTTTATTTTTGATAAATATGGATCAAATATTATAAGGTGTTAAATAAATTATCACTTTAGCCCATTAATTATCAATTAAGTCAATTATCTACAATTGTTCATTAATTAATTAACTCAAGTTAAAAGAATAATAAAAATTTAATAAGAATGACATTTCGGGTCATTACACGACTCATCCTAATGAGAATAATTGTTTGGTAGTTCTTGAATAGTTTTTCATGTACAAGTGTATTTTTTCCATTGATTTTTCTTCTATGTTAAGATTGAGCGAATTAGATCAATTAGTGAAATATATTGTTTCAAGATAACAAATGGATCAAGATACGATTCAAACTGAATTTTATTGGATCAATATGAATTCAGCCAAAACGGGGCAGATAATGAGTCAAGACCCAACTAAACACAATTTTTCTATGTTTAATTATTTTATTAATTCGTCAAAAATATTTTATCTCGCAATAACATTACTGATAAAAATATTTTATGAATATATAAAAGGAATTCATACTACCAAAAAACATCAAACTTTTTAATGGTTTGCTAAAAAAAAGGTATTAAAAAGGTGAAAATTAAATGCGTTAGAATGTACAAAGTCATTTATGTTGAGCAATTTAATATTTATATATAAATACTGAAAAAATCTTATTGACGTCATATAACTTTTTTTTAATTCAAATTCTTCTAGATTCGCCCTTACATAAAAAGGTCTAAATTGTAGGAACTTTGTGTCTATAATATTATACAAATGATATTTCTTGGTATTTTCTAGATTCCATATATATAAAAATGACGATTTCTTAAAAAAAAGAGGCATAAATTAAGAAATTTCAATTCGTAACTGACCTATACAATCAAATTTAACAATTTTGAGGTGTAAAATGTCACATGCAAAAAAAATTAAGTGGACACAATAGGACATATCAATGTAATTTTTAGTAACTAATTAGACCGTCCAATTTCTCTAAATAAATAACAACATTAATTTTCTTTTCCCCTTATTTTATGTGATATTTACTTTGTATAGGTAATTTATAAACAAAGGTTTTTCATAGTCCTATATTAATTGTTCACTTTACTATACATAATTCTTCCAATCACTAGGTAAGTTACTCATGCATCGTACGTGATTGAATTATGTCATTATGCTCACATTTATCATTCGACAATATTCAGATTTTCGATATACACAGAATGTTGTCAAGATCATTTTATCTTTAGGAAATCCAAAATATAAAAAGTGCTATTTGTTTTGATATTTTATAAAGGAATAATGAGTGATAGAGCTATTTTACGTATAAAAAAGAAGTATAAGAAATCTACATTGAAAAAGTTGGTCTGAATTAATGAATTTTCCTAAAATCCTAGAACTTATAATGCACAATATAAGACGTTAAAGAAGAGACCAAAAATCCTCAAACAACAACACTCTTAAGTAAAGTGAAATATCACTTCCATACAAGAACATTATTCACTAATTCGAATGGAGGACCTTCGGCTCCTTTCAAAGGACCCTAAAATTGTTAGTATCATAAATATTTTTCCTCATCGTTTCAGAATAGTCATTACTATTTCTTAGGTTTCATATCACGAGCCCAAGTTATTTGGAATTGAACCATAGTTATTGTTATGGTTATAATGTAATTATCAACCGAGCAGTAGGCGATATCATTCATAACTGCATATACTAAAAAAAAATGTTTACACATACCATATTAAAATCTCAAAGAATAATTAATATAGTGCTTGAACTCATAAATTTCTACAAATAATAATAAAGACAACCTTACTTTACTATCAATCGTTTCTTAACGTATTTTTCAAAAAGAAGTGTGTTAGACTTTATCCAAGTTTATAATTCACATATTTAATTGAAAAAAGCAAAAATAAAGAGTTATTACTTATTTATCAAAAACCATAAAACAAAACTTGATTAAAACAAAGATTTATTACTGCAGCAAAAATTATATTTAGAGACAATTATAATGTCCACTAGAAAAAGTCAATAGAAATATAGATTGTAATGGCAATTGATTAACGTAGGTAAAGATTCTGGCAATTTTCATTACAGTGCATATTCATTTCCGATTAGTGTATTTTGGACATTTATTTGCTTCAAGAAAGCTTGATCTCCGATTTTGTCTAAAAAGAAGAGACAAAGAAATATGACAAATTAGTTAACTTGTGATAAAAGAAGTGAAATGATTGTCTCTATAATAATATTCTAGGAAGGGTGCAATGGCATATACAATGTTTGTACATTAGAATGAGAAATCAATATTAACTGTGTCAAAGAAGCGCAATCTATTTGGTTCTTTTAACAAACTTCAGCATTTGTTGCGAATAAGTTATCATATATTTATAGTTCAATACTATCAAATATAACACAAACGACAAAAATTTTTCCAAAAAGTATACGAAAAAGGTTATAAAAAGAGACCAAAAAAAGATAAATTTTCAATCATCCTCACTGAAATTTTTAACTAAAAAAAAAAAGACACCAAAATAGAAAAAATAAATTGCAATAGATACATGAATTACTATCGCTTTTAGTAAAAGATTAAGCTTCATTAGACAGGTGGAAGAAAACTTTGAGAAATGAAACATACGTCGTAAGAAGTTTAACTGATGTATTTAAATTCAAGTCCCATATAGTGAAAAAAAATCTACAAATAATAATGATAGAAATAAATGTTTTGTTAATAAAGAGTCAAATATAATAAATTGAACCATTAACAGCACTATTGTGAGCTTTGGACTGAGAGGTGCAAGAATAGTAATGTGAGACTGGAATTAAAACGATTTTCTTTATTTATAGGAAGAAACATGTAGGAAGGAAAGAAAGAGAAAATCGATTTTTAATCATCATTGCCGAAATTTTTCAAAGAGTTTAAAAAACGTCAACAAAATAGTAAAAAAAATTGTCATAGTTACATGAATAACTATGACTTGTAGTAAAGATTAATCTCCATGAAGTAGGAGGAAGAAAATTGTAAGGAATGAAATAAATTTCATACGAAGCATAATTAATGTATTTTTATTCGACTACCGTATGACGAAATAAACTGCATATAATAGTGGTAGAATGTTCATCTATTTATGTTAAACAAACTGTAGGTCACAACTCTTTGGAAAAGTCAAAACCTTTTTGAATGATCATAACATATAAAATTATTTTATCAAATAGAAAAAAATAACTTGTCTCACGTTAAAAAAAGTAATAAAAATTTATGCCTCCAAATTATTTTTGGCTTTAGAACACTAATTATATTGAGGCGTCACTGAGTTTATTTATTAATTATGTGTACTAAATAATGGTAAAGTATTTAATTAAGAAAGGACTTATGTTGAATATAGTTTTCTTTTTTCTTCTTCATATTTTTTACTTGTAATTTGTTTTCAGCATTCTCTACACCACTTCAACACCAAAAAAAGGTATATTTATTACATTTCAAAATAGTTCTACGAGGTATTAGGACATGTAAAGAAAATTTGTGTCCTTAAAATTTCGATCGAAGTTCAAAAGAGTATTTATGCCTTTTTAAAAAAATGATTTAATGCTTAAAAACTTGAGTATGTTTTTCCATACATTTTCTTTTTGGAATTCGTGGGTTCTAGGACTAAATAATAATCATTCTCTTTCTTTTAGTTATATTCCTAACATTATGTATTAAATCTATAAAAAAAAATATTGTTGTATTTTATTAAATGCCCACTCGTAACTCATATTTCATTCTTCAATTTTAATAGTGGTTGTCTAAAATCTTATGTCATAATAGAACATAAAACTCCGTGTCTATAACAAGAAAATGTTAATTAAGAGTGAAATGTTTATTATATAGAAAATAAAACCCTACTTATGTGGGTGATTTCTCTAGCACAAGGATAGTTCTACACTCATTATGAGAGAAATGTTAATTATATCTTTTTTTAAAGAAGTATATATACATGTAGATGCACCCACACATATGAATGTTAATACAAAATGAAACAATGTTTAGCAACAGATATTAGCGCCGAAACCAATTTCGTTGCTATATAACAACGGATTACGAACGAATTAGCCATTTAGTTGAAAAAATTACAAACAACTTTTTGAGTTATAGCATAGCAATGGATTGGCGACGGAATATATATTTTGTCGCTAAATAATAGCGGGAACTTTGGCACCTTAAATTCCGATATGAATTTTTCAACAAAGTTGGTGTGACAATTTAATAATATATTGCGACAGAATGAGTGACGAAAAAGTGTTTCTAGAATACTAAATATATTTTTATTAAATTTTAATTATGTCGTGATAGAAATTTTCATCGCTAAAATTTGATGTAGATAATTATATTTATTTGTAGTGACAAATGTCATAATTTGTTCACTCAATATAGGTATAAAAATAGATGTATTATTTTTTTTACCAAGTCACACTAATCCATCCATAGAAAACACAAAAAGGCAACAAAAAATTACAATCCCTAAAAGATAGGGGTTTCTCCCTATTAAAAGCAATTGAGAGATTCTTCTGTCTATCAGGTATTGCTCCCGTCCCTTCTCATTTTTATTTCTCTCTTTTCGATCTATCCCATATCCTTATCCTTTTGATTGCTCCCATCTCAGGTGAAATTGCTCCTGTCTTAGGTGAAAGGTGAATGTCTCTTGTCTCCTTCATCCTCAAATGAAAGGTGAGCTTCTTCCTTTGGTAATTTCTCTTTTTTCGTCTGTTCAGTGAGCTTCTAGTACGGAGTAGAGGAGGGGGTTGACTTGTATTTGGTGAAAAATAACTGGGGGAACTAGATGTGTTTATCAAGGAAGACCATTAGTCTTCTGGAAACTTGCTTGGATACGTGATGTTAAGCTATTGATGTACACATTATGAGATTCTTGTATTAGTTTTTTTGTATGTTCTCTTCCAACTTTCTCTTTTAGCTGCTACCTTTTTTTCGAAACAACTATAAGTTAGAAACCCTTAAGTTTTTCTTTGAACATTTAATGATAGTGTGTTCAAATAAAGAGTATGCTAATGACTTCCTTACAGATGCGATACTTATTTGGTTTTACATTGCTTTTGGCAGCACAAAACTTTTACTATTTTCTTATAAAACTTCTTTTTCCTTCCTTTTTTCGAACATGCGCTAAATGTTAGGTTTTTGTGTTTAAGAGAGAATTCATTATTATAACTTATCAGGAAAAAAGAGGAAGAATTCACTTATCAGTTTGCTCCACTTCTTCCTCCTCATCTTGTGCCTCATCATTTTTAGCCTCATTGCGATATCATCTACAGAATCATTATCATCTACCACATTAGTAGGTTCTAAGTCATTGATAAAAATGGCTTGGCATAATTTTCATTTAATCCCTCCCCAAGAAAGTGGTTTTTTTCAGAATTCTGTATTTCTTTCATGCAACTTTATACGTGAGATAAACTCATGTAGCTCTTCATCAACCTGAAAAAAAACAATATAGCTTGTGAGTAATGACATAGATTTGCATGATATCTCAAGAAAAGTAGTTACATTCAATACACTTGGAATAACATTTATCCCTTCTTCTTCCTCCTCAATTGAAGGAACCCAAACTGGCCTGCCCCTGGAGCAATTTCTTCTCCTCTCTTATTGCACTCGTTGGTAGAGTACATTTTTTGTTCCATATGTTTGTATACCTTGTGCTTCTAGTTCTTCCTTTAATTATGATACAATCATTTAACTATCAATTTTTGGTTTCAAGGCACTTCGTTCAAGTCCTCTGATGACTTTCCTCAATCTCTCCTCAATACGTATGTGATCATACTCGGATATTTTCTTCAGAACTTTGAGTAAGGTTTTTAAAAGCTTCCTGTGGTGCGACCTCCACTCTTCGAAATATCTTTGTTTAAGAAAAAATCATTGGGATTTGAATGTATAAACCCTTGGACATTATGAACTTAAGGTGTTTTTCCCCTTCTTGTGACCCATATTTGGGTCACCTGTGATTCTGCCTTCACCAACATACATAAATGTTATGACAAACTAAATCACATCTTATAGTGAAAAATCAAAGCTAGAAATTGAAGAAGAACAATACCACAATAAACCTAGGGAAAACCAATGAATATACATACAAACAATTAAAAAAACAACCAACTGTTAAACATGAAATTAGGGCAGGGAATCTACTATCAATACAATTCTCATGCCCGCTATCTACAAAAGCTCAAAAATATGAGGTTATCAACTAAAAAAGAAAGGAATAGATTTGATAGTAATGTGCACCAGGAGGGAAAAAAATATCATGAATTAGAGGCTATATAATTTTCCTGTGACTATTCCACCAACCCGGAAATCATGCAAGTCTAATTTGCATAAAAATCATCAATTTCCTCAATAGTAAAAAATAAGGAATTATAAGTTTGCTGTTATTGTTGTATCTATTATGCAATTTTGTCCTATTTAAAAATTTGAGACTTTTCAATGAAATTTAAGTATTGTTTTGGTGTGAGTCTTGTGTATTTTAAGAGAGTAAATACTGGTAGTGTTTTTGTGTAGTTCAATTGTAGTTTTGAGGCTTTCCTTGTGCAATTTTAGTGTTTTTATGGTATGATTCTAGTGTTGTTTTACTGTGACTCTAGTGAGTTGTTTTTTGTGCAACTCTAGTCCTATTTTTATGAGAGTTTGTTGTTGTTGTTTCACTTTAATGTAACCTCGATCTAGTACTATGCAGTATGATACATAATATAAGCTTGATGTATCATATTGAAGGTACCTGACTCGAGCTAGTTTCAAAAGTCAATCCTCAGCATCTATTGAAAGTACATAAGGCTATAAATCTCTCCCCACATAGTGTTATATGTTACCAATACTATGTGGGTATAATTATAGTCCATCTTCATGTAACCACACAGTTCTTTCATGATTAAAAAGCGTGTGTATTTTCTGCATTTTCCTTCAAAAATTTGTTTGTTCCATATGTTTAGTACTTTCTCATTTTCTTTACTTATTATAGTAAAAATATTAAAGGAAAAATATTGTCTGAAACTGATATGATCAATATGGATCATATTACCAAGCTGTCGGGGGAGAAAAGAAAACAAGAATATACGGTCTTGGAGAAGAAGCAAAATATTACAATGGGCAAAATCTTTGTGGCTCATCATTATTGCAACCTCCATTTTGAACCAACATCGACAATAAATATGGATGAGTTTGTAGTAAAATTGATGCATGCACTAACTAGTCATCTTGTTCCTATTATTGTTAAGTAGGTTCAAGCATCGATTACTCCATTTGGAAAACTATCGACTGTGGTACCCATGGCTCCTTCTTGCAATGAGAACGTGGTTAATACCTCGATTTCATGTTGATGCCTCCACAACTTAGGTTTTTGATAATATCATACTTTTTGAAAACTAGAAATTGCACATAGTAACATTTTGATGAAAATAGGTTCATGTAATAGTAATTGAATGTTTTTTTGGGAATTTTTTACTAGAAAAATATTATTTTGTTGTTTTCTATTTATATAATATGAATCATCTATGAGTATTATATTATATGAACGTTTGTTAATTTTTGTGTATTTAGTAATCTTAATTTAATTTATTTCAGCACAATATATTTAAAGTTACCAAATAAAATAAGAAAAACAACGTTAAGCAACAAAACTATATAAATATAATGACGAATCAGTTTGTCGCTACCATGTTTCGACGAAAATGTTTTGTCACTAGGACGTCGTTAAACTTTTGATGAAACACTATTTTCCTTCATAGAATTATGAAATGAGCAACAAAATTATATAAATATAATTACGAATAAGTCCGTCTCTAACATATGGAGAAGGAAATGATTTGTTATTAGGGTGTTCCTAAACTTGTGACGGAACTCATTTTTCATCACTAAGAGCTTACTAACGAGCATATTAGCAACAATCAACACTTCGTTGCTAATTCATCGCTAATTATGATTAATGAAGAATTTTTATCATATAGTGATGGTATTTTTTGTATCACTAAAGACTTTTTTTTTTGTGGTGATCAGCCTCTTAGAACAAGATAAAGTTACTTCATTAGTGAAAATCGTTAGTTCAAGTTTCAGGCTCTGATATGACATGTAAACGGATAAAAATTTATGCTATTAAATAAATTAATATATGTGCATACCAGGATTTTTGAACGAGTGTATATGAGGCAGCAAAAAAAAACCTATCTCCCTTTGCCCTATTATACACTGCTATTACTTTTATGATTGAATCGAGTGGAGGTAGTATCCCTAATTAACATAAAAGGACCAATTTATAATATTTAACGAAAATTGTTATTGTTTTTATTGTGCAATATATAATCTTATGAAATGATGAAATCTATTTAATTATTAAAATAAAATAAAACTTATATGGTACGACTAATTTATGATATGTAGTTATCATATTAGTAAAATTAGTAGCGAATGCTAAAAATAATTAGGATTAATAGTCAATCTCATTATTTCATAGAAAATGGTAAATATACATGGCTATTTACAATTTGGTTGTAACATTAGGAATTTCTAGGCTAATCATCATTTGCTCTGTTAAATCGCGACTCATCCAAAAAAAGATAACTATTGGGTATTTTTTAATTAGTTTTTCTTACATAAGTGCATTTGTTTCATTGATTTTTCTTCTATTTTAATCTTAGGCATTGTTAGGCATGGTATTTGAGCGAATTGGATCAATTTTATGTCAATCATAATGGGTTAAGACAACAAACGAATCAAGATCCAATCCAAACTGTAGTTGATTGGATCAATATAAATTGAGCCAAAATGGGACAGGCAATGAGTCAAGACCCAACTCAACTCAATTTTTCGTCAAGATTAATAATTTTACTAGTTATTTAAAAATATTTTACTACACAACAACATTATTGATAAAAATATTTGATGATTATATATATATATATATATATATATATATATATATATATATATATATATATATATATATATATATGCAAAAAGGGAAAATGCATAAGTACTACATATGCCCAAAATCTCAAAGGCACATTTATACGATATAAAGTTCCTCATACCCTCTGAACTTATTTTATAAATAATTTTCTACCCCTATTCGTCCTACGTGACACTACATTGAATAAAAAATTAACAACCGCTGGACCCTGAAATAAAGTGTCACGTAGGCTAAAAAGGGGTAGAAAATTATTTATAAAATATGTTCAGGGGTAATAGGACCTTAGTATAATATAAGTGTGTTTGTGAGATTTCGGACATAGGTTGAGGAGGTACTTATGCACTTTCCCTATAAAAATTCATACTACTACAAACCCTCCAACTTTTGCATGGTCTATTAAAAAAGGGTAATTAAACAAGAGAAAATGAAACGTGTTATAATGTACAGAGCCATTTTCGTTGAAGAATTTAAAATTTATATATATAAACGGAAAATTCACTTACATATTTCATATAAATGTTTTGTGAAGAAAATTCAAATGAATATACCTTCGCCCCGTCTAGATTCGCCCTTATGTAAAAGTGGCTAAAATGTGGTTTTGTGTCTGTAATATTGAACAAATGATATTTCTTAATATTTTCTAGATATATTATGCATAAAAATGACGATATCTTAGGATTAAAAAAAAGGTCATAAAATCAGAAAATTGAATATGTAACTGACCTATACAATCAAATTTAACTATTTTGAGGTATTCAATATCACCTGCT
Organism: Solanum chmielewskii; assembly: GCA_027704785.1. Taxonomy (NCBI): domain Eukaryota; kingdom Viridiplantae; phylum Streptophyta; class Magnoliopsida; order Solanales; family Solanaceae; genus Solanum; species Solanum chmielewskii. Next base: position 10,140,398 of record JAKWIX010000318.1, on the reverse strand, counting down.
AAAAATAATTAAATGGAGTGAATTAGACAAATAAAAGTAAATGTCAGTAACAAAATATACTTGCCAATTTCTCTAATAAATAATCACATTAATTTTTACTCTTTTTACCCCTTAATTTTTGTGATGTTTACTTTGTGTTAGGGTATTTTGAAAAGAATATCTTTTCATAGTCCTATAATAATTTTTCACTTTATTATAGATAATTCTTCCAACTATTTTGATCTCATTTATCCTTAAAATTATTCCCTTTTTTATTTTTGTAAATTTAATCATGTTAGTAAACCTTAAAAAAAATCTTAAAGTGCAAATTAATGAAATTAATCAATTTTATTTATGATTTATTATAATGAGAAAAATTAATAATTAATATAAAGTAAAATAGACATATTTTACCTTTATGTTTTAATAAAGTAATTTATAATCACATTAATATCTATGATTTCTATTACATGTCATATTTCAATTTCCTTTTAATTTCTAATTTTCTTATGTCAAAAATAAATCTTGTCAAGTAAATTGATACGGACAAGAAAATAAGGAATCTCCATAATAATTGCCCCCACCTACCGAAATTCCCACATTTTTAACCCTCTTTTTTGTGCATCTTTGTCCCATGCTTTCCGTCGGTCAACAATGGGGCACATGTTCGGAATATTCCCCATATATATGGACACATGAACATTCTTCTTGTAGCAAAAATGTTTGGATCATATATCCCTTAAAAGGTTTATTGAAATAGTAGTATTAATTGTACCAGAGATAAATTTACAGTAAAACATTTGTACTAAAATTAAATTCAAATACTATTTTTATATATACTACCAAATGAATCCTTTAGTGTTGAAGAAAGTATCATGTGTTATCTATCGATTTATAATCTTGCAATAAACACATGTCATTCATATAATATTTTGATCTAAGCACTTAATACTGTAAATTTCTAGTACAATAAGTATAACATTACAAATTTAAACTTTTATATTCTCTTAAAATTCTATACGAAAAATACTCTATATTTCTCTGATTTAACCTAAGCAGACAATTTTATATCAAGAGTTGCAAATTAAAGAAATCAATGAAAATGTCATCTACAAATTATTCACCTTTTTTTTATTGTTAGAGTTGTGACATGCTTGTTTGTTGTTAGTGTAGCGTATACTCTGACCGTACCAATTCTATTCTTGTTTAATTTCAAATGATTATCATACCTACAGATGAAAAAAGACTTATTTTACCTTCTCCTGATCGATTTAGAAAACTTGACATTCTTTTAATCAATGATATTCTAAATAGCCTGTCTTTTTGAAATGTTGTATGAAAATGTAAACTTTGTATGAATTGGCTATATACATGTCATCGAATTCCACATGAGGAATTTGATGAAAAGGTCTTTGAAACAGTAGAGTAATTTACATCCCCTACCATTGGATTTATTCCCATACTCGATTTTTTCCTCAGGTTTTATATAAGAATAACATTGAAAGTCACCCTCGACATTACTAGTCTAAAAGTATGTCCTAATGTTCATTTTTTTTATATATTTGATGGACACAAACCAGAGATTTCTCTTCATGTTTTTTCTTCACAGATGAGGAAGAATCATGCCCAACATACCTCTTACGAAACATGAAATTCCTACCAACCATACAAAAAGTTATTTCCCATTAAATACTTCAAGCTCGCCTAAGAGAATTTACCACACAACATCACATCAAAATAAACTTCAACTCAAGAAACCCAAATTGAATGATGCTTCTTCGAGTTTCTTCTTCACAGATAAGGAGGGATCATTTTGGACATAAATACTTCTCGATCTATCTTGGACTAATACCTTAAAAGGAAAGAAATTCCTACTATTTAAAAAGTAACTTTACAGTAAATGTTTCAAGTTTCCTATGGGAATCAACAAACATGATAACTTCGAAATAAACTACCAAAGTCTCAAGTCATACTTAATTTAAGAACAAGCATGAAATGTAAAAAACCATCTTTTTCTCAAACAGAGTATTCAAAACAATTATCCAAGTTCACCATTCTATGTTTCCAAGTAGAAAAAATCTTTATAGTACCTTAAAGCAAAGGCAAAACACAACATTACTACTCTATAAACCAAGCATCTCATTTCTGTTTGCACTTCCAAATCATTAGCCAAAAATTAAGAAGTATTGTGATAACGATATTAATCAACAAGATACACAACTTTTGCTTTAGATGATTCCCGTTGATAAACTGCATTTCCCCCATTACTAATAGTACATCATAAAATTTAACTGTCCTTAGATGATTAAATATGATGTACAAGAAGCTTTCATGAATCTCCAACAATCTTCTGGGGCTCAGGTTCGAAATAATCCCCATAATTAAGGATACACCCCAAACAAAAATCAAGAAAAAACAATCAAATTCGTTAATGGAAAAGATAGAGAGAAAAATAAACATTAGTGACAACGTGAATTTAAAATTCCTGCAAATTGGGAGAGCTCCCTAGCATGCCAAGAGCTAAGGAAAGCTCAAAAAAATCTCCAAGAGTAATCTAAGATATGAATAGGCCTTTGAGACAGTTAAGAGCTGATGGAAGCCATGTTGGTATAAATTCTGTTAATCCTATATCGACATACCAATATAATAATAAAAATAAGGATGCCAAAAAGAAAATTACATTCATGGAATTACAAGTAAAATAAAGCAACATTATTTCAAAATTATCCCAACTGAAATACTCGAGAGCAAGAATAGACGAAAAAATATCGTCAAAATTATCTGTTTCCCCTAGAACTAATTCTTTAGGCTCAAAAGAACACTTGAATGAAGAGGAACATATACTAGATTTATCAATTGTATATCGCCTCGAAAGACGAATGAGCTTAGCTTAGGAGCATTAATACTCATGTGGTACTGATGGTGTATGTCTTTTAGAATCAAATCCTAAAGAAACAGGCTATTAGAGATCAAACATTCAAACGTATCTGAAGTGAAGGTTACGATTTTTTTTAAAAGGATAATTAACAAATTAAATCCCTGTAAGAAGCATGGAAGATTCATTTCACATCCCATGAGATACAAATTTCCAATACTGAACAATAAAAAAAGAAGTAAGGGATCTTGTATGGTTGATAAATAAATGGAAGAATCAACATGAAACGTTGAATGAAATTTGTGTCGAGCAAATGTATCGAACGATCAACATTACGACATACTTTTAGAATAGCAATGTCAAGGGTAATTTTAAATGTTGTTACTATATGAAACCTGAAGAAACAATCGAGAATGGAAATAAATCCAATAGTAAGAGATGTCAAGTCCTCTGGTGTTTCCCAGACTGTTTGATTAAAATTTAACCTCTGGAATTCTACGGCAAGAATATTGTTAATCCATAGAAAGTGTACTAGTTATTACCACATCTCAAAAATAAAACCTATTTAGAATATCATCTATTAAATGAATGGAAAGGTTGCTTAGTCAATCAGGAAAAGGTAAATTAGTCTTTGTTCATCCGTAGGCATCATAATCTGTAGAAACTAAAGAAGAATATCATTGGTAAGGTTAGGGTATATGCTACACGAAAAACAAACAAATGTTCTTATGCTTATTCAACTTATGTCACAACTCTAACAATAACAGAAAAGATGCATGATTTGTAGATTGAATTTGCTTTGGTTTCTTTCATTTGAAACTCTTAATGTAAAAGTGTCTGGTTTAGGTTAATTCAAATACATATAAAGTATTTTTGCATAGAATTTTTAGAAAACATGGAAGTTTAAATTAGTGATGTTATACTTATTGTACTAGAAAATTATAATATTGAGTGCTTACATACAAACACTAAATGAATGACATGTGTTTATTGTAACATTATAAATCAATAGTTAACACTTGACATTTTCTTCAACACTAAAGAAGTCATTTGGATGTATATATAAAACTAGTATTTGTATTAAATTTTATTACAATGCTTGACTGTAAATTTAACTCTGGTACAAATAATACTAGTATTAAAATTAACATTTTTTGGGATATATGACCCAAAATATTTGTGCTACGAGAAGCTGAAAATATTAATTTTGTGAACTACGCACTTAATTTTAATATTTTTGTGAAAGGCGACTTAGAAGACTCTCATGGCTTCCACTGCCTCTTCCTAGTCTCAAACTGTGGGAGAGTCAAACCTTAACAAATACCTATAGATCTCTTATGAACTATAATCCTACTACACTAACCAAAACAATCTTGAAACCTATTTTAATTAATACACAGGGAACCAACTGTCTGTTTTACTTTTAAGGAATTAGATGAGATGCCTCTTAAGAGAGACTTCATCAAGCCGTAATAATGAAGCTTTCCTATTTTGCAGCAACCTTACACAAACTGAGAAAATAAATTTCAAAACAGTTGGTCATCAAAGGACGTTTGTTAATTGGCTCGCTTGCAAGACGACATCTTGTAATTCATTGTGATGTTTATGAATATTTTTGCTCTGTTCTTTATAAATAGGTTGGTGATCTTCAATTTAATGGGGAGCAACATCTGTTCTGTAACTTTCCATGGACACAAAAATTTAACCCTAAGGAAGAAACTTCAAAATCTTTTCGCTACCCGATTTGCCGCCAATTTTTTTTCTCAAAGACCTTTTTTATCCATAGCATCGGCTATTGGTAAGACACTAGCAAGATAAAGCCACTTAAGATAGAAAAAGACATAGAACCGCTAGAGTTAAGGTTATTCTTGATCTTATGGACAAACATTCAAAAGAACTAAGGATGCACTTTTTTGATGAACAATCTCGGAAGCTCGTTGAACACTATAAACAGATTGTTTTTGATACACTTCCTTTGTATTGTACCTTTTGTAAGCACCAAGGTCATGAAGATGCTGATTGCCGACTAGTGATCAAGAAAAAATAGGGGTTTTGCCTTCTCTAGGTTCGTTTAACCTCTAAAATGAGTCGTTTTTGTCGTGATGACCGATCGACTTCATACATAAGGTCTAACTGACATCTGTGTAAATTTTTTGCAAAAACAATCTCGAAATTTTTGATACCCAAAAATGATGGTGGAATACTGTACATAAAAAATTGACAAAATAGGGGTTTTTCCCTCTCATGGTTAGTTTGACCTCTAAAATGAGTAACTTTGGTCGTGGTGACCAATGGATTTCATAGATAGGGTCTAACGGACATTCGTGTAAATTTTTGGAAAAAACAATCTTGATATTCTAGAAACCCAAAAAATTCGGCAGATGTCCATGTAATTTTTGTGTAAAAATTACCTTAGAATTCCAGATCACCTAAAAAGATGGTGGACTATTGCAATCAAAAATCGCCAAAATAGGTGGTTCACCTACTCGAGGCTTGTTTCACCTTGTAAGTGGGTGACTTTGACCGTGGTGACCAACCGGATCCATAGATAAAATCTGAAAAGACATTCGTGTAATTTTTTGACAAAAATCATCTCGAAATATGGATCAACAAAAAATATGGTTGACTATACATATGAAAATGGATATAATGGGGGATTTGCATACTCTGGTGCTTGGTTAACCTTGAAAATCAATCATTTTTGCTATAGTGACAAACCGAATCATACATATGGTCCTAATGTACTTCCATTTAATTTTTAGCAAAAATCATCTGAAATTGCAGATCACCTAAAAAGATGGTAGTCAAATGAAAATCAGCAAAATAGGGTACGGGTTTTACTTGCTCTAGGCTCATTTGACCTTGAAGATGGGTTGTTATGGCAATGGTGACAAACCAGATACATAGATAAGGTCTTAATAGACTTCTGTGTATATTTCTTGCAAAAATCATCTCTAAATTCCGTATCAACAAAAAAGATGGTGGACTATACATATGAAATTCGATAAAATTGGGTATTTTCCTGCTCTAGGCTCGTTTGACCTTGAAAATGAGTTGTTTTTGTCGTGGTGACCTACATACTCAATATAAAATGTCTTCACAAAATTTCATGTAAATTTTTTATGAAAATAATCTCAGTATTTTGGATTACCAAAAAAGATGGTGGAATATAGCATACGAAAATCGGCGAAATGGGGGTCTTGCGTGCCCTAGGCTCATTTGACCTAGAAAATAGGTAGTATAGTCTGTCTTGACCAACCCACTCACAAAAGAAATGATTGACTATAGCGCATGAAAATCGGAAAAATAGGGTGTTTGCCTACTGTAGGGCTATTTTGACCTTGAAAATCGGCCGTTTTGGCCGTGGGGATCAGTCGGCTCCACAGATAAGGTCTTAATGGTCTTCAATAGAAATTTTGGTCAAAAAACTTCACGGAATTCGAGATTACATAAAAAGATGGTGGATTGTAGCACACGAAAATCGACAAAATGAAGGCTTTGTCTACTTTAGGGCTCGTTTTGACCTTGAAAATTTGTTGTTTGGCTGCGCGTACCAATCGCCTCCATAGATATAGTATTAAAGGACTTTCATGTGTATTATTGGATAAAAATTTCTCGGAATCACGAATCACCAAAAAAGATGGTGGACTATAGTACATGAAAATCGGCAAATTTGGGGGGTGTTCTTGCTTTTGGGCTCATTTGACCAGTAAAATGAGTTGTTTTGTATGTGGTGACCAACCGGATTTATAGAAAAGGTCATAAAGGATGTCCTTGTTAATTTTTGTCAAAAATCATTTTGATATTCTGGTTCACCAAAAACGATGGTGGACTATAGCCACACCAAAATTGGCAAAATAGAGGTTTAGCCTTCTCTTAGACTCGTTCGATCTTGAAAATTGGTCCATCTTTGCCGTGGTGACCTACAAGCTCGATTGATAAGGTCTTAACATACATCCGTGTAGAGTTTTGGTAAAAATCATCTCAAAATTTTGGATCACCAAAAAAGATGATTGACTATAACATACGAAAATTGGTAAAATGAGAGGTTTGCCTTCTATGGGCTTTTTAATCCTTGAAATGGGCTGCTTTGACTGTAGTGACGAACCAACTCCATATATAATGTCATATTGTACGTCCACTTGATTTTGGAAAAAATCATCTCGGAATTCTTGATCCCCAAAAAAGATAGTGGACTATAGAACACAAAAATTGATATAATAGTGGGTTTGCCTACTGTAGGCCTATTTTGACCTTGAAAATCGGCCGTTTTGGCCGTGGTGATCAGTCGGATCCATAGATAAGGTCTTAGTGGTCTTCAATATAACTTTTTGTCAAAAAACATCACGGAATTCAAGATTACATAAAAAGATGGTGGATTGTAGCACACAAAAATCGGCAAAATGAAGGCTTTGTCTACTTTAGGGCTCGTTTGACCTCGAAAATTTGTTGTTTGGCTGCGCGTACCAATCGCCTCCATAGATATAGTATTAAAGGACTTTCATGTAAATTATTGGATAAAAAATTCTCGGAATCACGAATCACCAAAAAAGATGGTTGACTATAGAACAAGAAAATCGGCAAATTTGGGGGGTGTTCTTGCTTTTCGGCTCATTTGACCATTAAAATGAGTTGTTTTGTACGTGGTGACCAACCGGATTTAAAGAAAAGGTCTTAAAGGGTGTCCTTGTTAATTTTTGGCAAAAATCATTTTGATATTCTGGATCACCAAAAACGATGGTGGACTATAGCACACAAAAATTGATAAAATGGAGGGTTTGCCTTCTCTTAGACTCGTTCGATCTTGAAAATTGGTCCATCTTTGCCGTGGTGACCTACAAGCTCGATTGATAAGGTTTTAACGTACATCCGTGTAGATTTTTGGTAAAAATCATCTCAAAATTCTTGATCACCAAAAAAGATGATTAACTATAACATACGAAAATTGGTAAAATGAGAGGATTGCCTTCTATGTGCTTTTTAATCCTTGAAATGGGCTGCTTTGGCTGTGGTTACGAACCAACTCCATATATAATGTCATATTGTACGTCCGCTCGATTTTGGAAGAAATCATCTCGGAATTCTTGATCACCAAAGAAGATAGTGGACTATAGAACATAAAAATTAATAAAATAGGGGGTTTAATTGTTTTATGGTTCGTCTGATCATTTAAATGGGCCGTTTTGGATGTGGTGACCAACCGGATCCATGGATAAGGTCTTAAATGGCTTTCTTATAAATATTTGGAAAAAATCATTATGAAATTTTGGATCACCAAAAAAGATGGTTGACAGTACACGATTATTGATAAAATGGGAGATTTTCCTGCTTTGGGCTCGTTTGACCTTTAAAATGGGTTGTTCTGGCTGTATTAGCCAACCGACTTTGTAGGTAAGGTCTTAACGGACTTCCATGTAAATGTTTGGCCAACATCATCTCGGAATTCTTGATCATCAAGTATGATGGTGGTCGATAACACATGAAAATCGAAAAAATTTGGGGTTTGCCTGCTTTGGGGCACGTATGACCTTCACAATGGGCCTTTTTAGCCATGTTTACCAAACATATTCATATATTATATCTTAACATAAGTTAATGTAAGTTTTTGGCAAAAATCAACTCTGAATTTCAATCATCAAAAGCGATGGTGTACTATAGAACACGAAAATCGGCAAAAAGGGGAGTTTCTCTTGCTGTTTGCTCATTCCTTTAAAATGAGTCATTTTGGTCATAGTGACCAATCGTCTCCATATATAAGGTCTTATTGGACATCCTTGTAAATTTTTTGCAAAAATCATGTTGAATATTTAGATCACCAGAAAAGATGGTGGACTATGGCAAATGAAAATCTGCAAAATTGGGGGTTTGACTACTCTGGTACTTGTTTGATCTTAAAAACTGGTCAATTTCGCGGTATTGACAAACCCACTCATTAGATAAGGTCTTAAAGGATGTTCGTGTAATTTTTTGGCAAATATCATCTCAAAATACCGGATAACCAAAAAATATGGTGGACTATAACACACAAATATTGGTAAGATGATATATTTGCTTGCTATGGGCTCGTTTAACCTTGAAAATTGGTTGTTTCTAGCCGCGGTAACAAACTGGCTCCATAGATAATGTCTTAATGTATGTCTATGTAATCTTTGGGAAAATCATCTCGAAAATCAGGATCAGACAAATAAATGGTTGACTATAGTTGACGAAAATCGATAAATTGAGGAGTGAGCTCTATACAATAAGCGAGAGTGAACCTCCAAGCTTAAGCTCAATCACCAAACTCTTTTTCCCTAGAATCTGCAACTCCAACTAAATATTCAATTAACGTTTCAACTTTTCCATTTAAATTTACAAAAAAAAAAATCAGAAAAGAGGAATGAAACTCACGTCTTCAAAATCGTCATTAGCTTTTTCTGCGATTGATCTCTCTATAAGGTCATGTTTGAGAAAACTGGATTAAATTGGAGACAAAAATAGTGCATATACATTGATGTATATTATTATTTTGCATATGTAATTGTACCTTAAATATATCAGATTTATCGGAGCATTGTCCAAATTAGGAACTGTGCGCCATTTTCAATTGATATCTCGAGCTTTTGTAGTTCAATGATTTGAGTTCTTCTTCTTTAGTAGGTACTTAATAGAAATATAGTTCATGTTTAATATGGGCCTGTTGGACCTTCAAATGGGCTTTATACAATACTCAGTAAGATTCACGGTTTACTCTTTCTACAAGACATTGTTATACTATAACAACAAAAATCTAACTATCAAAACCTGTCCTCAATGCAAAGCTGAAATATATAGGACGAAACTCTTATTGCTAATTTAATTCATATATGGAGCGTCCTTATTGTTGTCAAATTGAGTATAATTTCAGCTACCTTAAAATAATAAAATAGAGATATTGTTTTTTATATACTCCCAACTATAAATAATTATATATGTATAATAAATAGTAGATGGGCACGGCTAGTGTTCAAATTTTATATTGGGAAAATTAACAATGTCTTACACAAAAAATACTTTACTTAAAAAAAATTAACCCTTCATTACTGAAAATACTCATTTAACCGTTCATATTTCTCCAAAAAATAAGCCGGCTACAACATACTTAATTCTCTTATTCTTGTTGGTTATGATGTTGTACACTTAATACACATTTATCAATAGGAAGAATAGAAACGAGCCTTTGAGTTCGTTGAATAACTTCACTCACATTAGATTGTGTGTTGTTTCTCATTCATTTGGAAAGTTTAAAAGTAGCAAGTGTCAACATCTTCTACAAATATAAACCTATATTTTGCTGCCAATGCAAACAATAATAGTATATCGCTCTTGCACTTTCTCTTTTTATTTTCATTATTCACTGTTCATCTCTCTTATAGTTGCATCACAAGAGGCAGATTATTGCAATTCTTCACCTTAGCACATCTAACAAAAAATGTTACTTTTTGCTAAGACATAACAGAAGGGATGAATTCGATATGCTCTTACAAATAAAAAGAATGAAGAAGGAAATTTTTTTTTAAAGAAACTATTCTTGAATTCAATATGTGAAGTACTTATTATCCTAATAGTAGAAACATTACCATTGACTTCTTAATTTTAAACCTAGTGCAAATAACCTCATAAAATTTGTAGTTATTTATATGACTTGAGAAAACAAAAGTCAAATCTTGTGGCATTAATATTACTTTAATAAACTTAGGTGAAGTCTTCTAATCTTTCTTTTTTTAATTGATGAGAATAAATCAATTGATATATTAACAAAATGTAAATGAGGGGAATGTATTACAACTAAACTAACTAACGTTAAAAGTTACAAAAAGGCAAACTAATTTGGGGTATAATATCAACCACTTGATGTCCCTACGACAATTGGATATGGTTATCTTATGCCTCTTTTTCTTTTCACATGATTTTATTTAGGGGAAAAGGTCTGATATACCCCTCAACTTTGTCATTTGCAGCTGATATACCCCTCGTTATAAAAGTGGCTCATATATGCCCTTACCGTTATACAAGCGGCTCACATATACCCCTGCCAATACAAAATGGCTCACATATACCCTTCATTTAACGGAAATTACAAAAATTGTTTTAAATTTATATTTATTACTTTTAATTTTTTTTAAAAAAAATATTTAGTGGTATATCTGATTCTTCTATAAAAGTTCAAGGTATATTTTAATTTTTTCATACATAAATTAATTTTTAACTTCTTTTATTATAATTATTTTAGTTTCTTATTCTTATTTTATTTTTTTCTTTCGTTCCTAATTTAAAGAAAAAAATTAAACTATTTTTTGTGTGTATTGTAATTTAATTTCGTATTCGAAGAAAAATTTGGCGATATACAATAAGTTTTACAAGAATATTAGTGAAACATAAATAAATTTGATTATCAAAATAATAATTATAAATTAGTCATTAAAACAAAAAAAAAGTAAAAAAAAAGTTTGACGAGGAATAAATTTACTCATATGGGATTATATTTCATTTTTTAAAAAAATAACTAAAATTTAGATCATTTTTTTTCATTTCCATTAGAGGAAAAGGGAATATGTGAGCCATTTGTTTACAAGTAAGGGAATATGTGAGCCATTTGTTTACAAGTAAGTGAACATACCTGAGGGGTATATCAGCTCTAAATGACAAAGTTGAGGGGTATATCGGACCCTTTTCCCTTTTATTTAATATACCTGAATTTGTAGCATAATAAATTGTATATTAATAAGTGAACATCCTTCTTAATAGTAGGATCCGAGGAAAGAATTAAGAATGTTATGTATTACAATCAACTACCGTGGATTCATACCTTATAAGTTGAAATCAGAAAATTAAATAAAATGTTACCTATGATTCATGAGTCCTTTAAACTTTAGCGACAATGTCATCTAAGTAATTAATATGATAAACTGCAAAATGATAAATTTTACCAATCTCATCATCATCCACTGGATTAGGAATATCTAGTTTCATAATATTCATGTCAGTATCTTATATGGATTCCGATGAAGCATCGTTTGTAAGAACCCATATATGTTGCTTATACCATTATGTGATCTCTTACGCCCTTCAAGAACGCAGTCTGACATAAATTCTTGGTTATAAACATGAAATTTTTATCAGTTATATAGTACTATATTTGAACTACATTTCCTCACTTTATTTTTAATACTAATCCTGATTTAATAAAGAGAAATACCTCTTCTACACTTTCTATTGTCTATTTTTCTTTTGGATACCTCATTAGTAAAAATAAGATACACAAGAGAATTTAATTATAAGAAGGTTAAGAAAAAAGTGTTATTTAGTAGATGACCAGCTCCCACAGGAGGTAGGACATGATATAGGAACCAAATAGAAGAACAAAAAATTAGATGTCAAAAATGAAAGTTTCTATAGTGTAACACAATCTTATCCCATAAACAAATAGCTACAACCAAACTTTGATTAATAGCGGAGAAAACCTAATTTTTTTGTAACAAAATTTAATGATTCACATAATTGTAATCTATTTTTAGGATTCTTGTGAGCTTTTCTTGAAAATATCAATAGACCAGGCCAATCACTTAGGTACTATCAAATCATTGTTCATATGGGCTACAAGCAATTCAAAAATGTAATGAAGAACTTAAATCAATGAGCAATCTTACAAAAATACTTAAGACCACACTATATATTGATGTTGTTGGATCTGCTAAGATAGCAGTTATTGGGTTTAAGAACACAAAAGAGATTGAGCTAGCCACATTACAGTAGAATAATCTTGAATAATGCAAAATTCTGGATCATCAAAAAAGATGGTGGACTATAGCACACGACAATTGGTAAAATATGAGTTTTCCTTATTTGGGGGCTCGTTTAACTTTTAAAATTGATGGTTTTGCCATGGTGATCAACCGGCTCCGTAGATAAGGTCGCTCAAGGCTATTAACAAAAAGTTTGTATTGAATACGAGGACACCTTTTAACTTGTGGCAATTTTAAAATCTATTCGAATTCTACCCTCTTATGACTCTTTCAAGAATTTTACACTATTTCTAATGGATGTGAAAAGTGTATTTTTAAACGATTTTATAAGAGAAGAAGTTATCGTCAAATAACCCCCGGTTTTTAAAATCCTTCTTGTCCTAATTTTGTTTAAAAACTTTCCTAGGCTCTTTCCACACAAAAAAAAAGTTCCATAAGCTTCGTATGAAACATTGAGTTCGTTTTTACTGAAAAATAATTTCCAAAGGGGGAAAATTTACACAACTCTCTTCATTCATAGATCTGGTTTATTCATTCTTATAGTTCAAATATATGTTGATTAGATTATTTTTGGAAAGTCTAATCCTTCTTTACGTGTGAATTTTTCAAATCTAATGAAAGTAGAATTCGAAACTTGTTTTCTGTGAGAAGCCACATTAAATCTCTTATTTAAAATTAACCATTAAACTATTGGAAAATTCATTACTCAAGAAAAGTAGACCACGGAATTTATTAAGAAGTTTGGACTCAAAAAGGGCAAAGCCTTTGGTACCCTAATGAGTTAGTCCAGGTGATGCATCTGGAAAACACATGGATAAAAGGATGCATAGAGAGATAGTTGGCTCATTACTATATATTCCATCCAATCGACCCGATATAATGTATAGTATATGCAAGTGTGCACGATTTCAAGCTGCTCCGAAGGAATCACATCTCGTGGTTGTAAAACGAATCATTTGTTACCTCATTGGAACTACGGAGCCGGGATTATGGTATTCTAATTCTACTCATTTTAATTAAATTGGTTATTCAAATGTTGACTTTGCATGTGACAAAAACAACCAAAAAACACTAGTCGAACAAGCAAAATCTTGGGGCATTCTCTAGACTCATTGCATAGATTGAAACAAGTTTCGGATGCCTTATCCACCACCAAATCCAAATAGTTAGTGGTTGGAAGTTGTGGTACTCGAATTTTAAGGACGATGCATCAAATACTTGAATATAATATTTTCTATGAAACTGTATCGATTATCCATTATAATACTTCCGTCTTTCAAAATATATTGTGCATCATTCTAGTGAAAATCATATCCACATAAATCATCATTTTATTCGTGATTTTGTTTAAAATTGTGATATTACACTCGAATTTGTAGACTCTAAAAATCAATTAGCTAATATTTTTACTAAACCTCTTATGGAGGAAAGATTTTGCTCTCTCAGAGATTGCCTTGACATTAAATGTGTTGACTAATCCATTGTACTTTACTTTTTATTTATTTTATTTCCTTATGAAATTAATGTGTTTTCTCATTATTTTTGTTCTGTAATTATGGCCCGCTGCCGCCTCTTCCGCTTCCCCTTCTTCCTATCAAATCCCATTCCCTTTCCCTTTCTCATTTGATCCCCTTTCTTTTCCCTCATTTCTTTTCTTTTTATTTATTGTTTCCTCTCTCTCTTCTACTCTTCATCTCACCATGACATATACTCGCCCCATGACCTCAAAGAAATACTCTGTTGCTTTGAGATCCTTCGAAGTAGACACCATCTCTCTCTCTCTCTCACTTCTGATTCTCCGTAGGATCCATGGATACTTCGTCTGAGTCCTCAAAGAAGTGTGATTCGACTACTAATCAGAAAGAATCAAAGAAGCCTTGTCTCTATGTTACGGGATTTCTCTCCAACGCAGACATGCAAAGATTCTGGGGAATCGAATAGAAGCATATGTATGATCTCTTCTAAACTTGCCTTACTGTTCCCGATGTAGTTTTTTATCACAATCAACTAAAGGACTCTTAGTTCCCGGTAAGCTTCTACCTCAGAGCTCATAAACTGTCTCCCGTTTGTACTTTGTGTGGTCTTGACCTTTTTTACGAAGCGGTTCACCTGCTTCATACGAATCTCCCCATCTCACCTAAGAATGGTGAGTTACAGTTGTTTGTGCTGGTTAAGCAATTCATCATCAATGAAAAGTTATTCGAAAACGTGTTTGGTACTAAGTTCTTTGGGTTAATTTCGTACATGAACAAAACAATACCTAATGACTTTAAAATATCACTTAATGGTGCAAAGAGAGTCGGGGCTTAACCCAACTATTACATTTTTAACTTTAGGCCCTTATTGCTATGTTTTCATAATCGTAATCTCGCACATATAATGGACCCAACTCCTATTCCCAGAAGGGCTCCTTCAGTAATATTTCTACTCCTAATGTATTTGTTCCCTAGTTCCTCCTTAAAAAATAGTGCATCAACTGGGATGAATGCTACAAGGTGTACATTTTGGGAAGTTTTAAAGACTTGAATTCATCAGCAATTCTTCCCACTTGCTTGCTCATCTCGAGGATTATTGTGGACAGTCGTGTGGATCTTTCTTTTTTTACCCCCTCTTTTATAAATGCAACTTATGATTTTCATACTTTATCTAGTACGGGGTATGTGCAAGTTGGTGAAAAGTGGGTAAAAAAGGACTAAGTCAAAGCTCGGGCGGACTCTCCCTAACCCTAAAAAATCTCAGCGGATTCTCCCGATCTTTTTTGCAGAGCAATGAAGATATCAAAACTAGACTCTGTTTTGTAGAACGATACTTGGAAACCCTTCATTATGTTGTGGCATTTACAGAATCATTTTAGCCTTTATATTGGTAATTTGTGGATTGCCATGACAATGATCAAGCATGAAGGTATCCAAACGGTACATCGCTTAATCCAACATGTTGACTCTCTCAAAAGTAGAGTCAACTCCTCCAACAATGAGTTTGTTGTTACTGTTCAGACGTCATACTCCAGTCTTTCGCGAAATGTGGAACGTTCTAATAACACCTTCTATGAGAAAGTGATTGACTCCCTCAAGTACTTTTGAGGTGGTCATTAACTCTACTAGCTGAACTTTACTTTTTGCACTAACATCCAGTAGGGGCATGTACCTCTATATCTCTTGGACTACTATTTTTTTGTCTCTCTGAATCTTAGACAACTCAGTTATCTATTTTCTTTGCTTAACTATAGTATGCTTTTCGCTTATCTTTTATATTATGATAAAGGGGGAGAAAACAAGTCTATCTTTTTGGTCCTCTGTGAGAAAGGGGGAGATAAGATAGGGAGAGTAGCATGCATCGATGAACTAAGACATGACACCTCAGGGAAGACCAACTAACTTTTAGTAAAATTAACTATCAAGATTATAATTAATATTGCGACTAATCTTGTAATTATCAAAAAGGGGCAGATTGGTATCTCGTTAGAGTTAGTTGATTTTTAAAATAAACACTTAAGGCGTTGATACTAATTTTCGTAGGTCACAAATTCAAAATGGACAAAAGTAGGAAAGGAATATATGGTTAATCGACACGTGGAGAAAGTTTAAATGAAGCAGACTACTCACACACTTGGCAGAGATCACAAACAAATCATCAACAAAGGAAAATCAGTGAATCAAGCCACAAGATATGAAGTATGTCGATCATACAAGGAAATGATCACATGTATGAATATGCCAAAGATAGATATACATGTATATGCACCATACGTATGAATGTGGATCCGTGTCTAATAACAAAATAAAGTTACTTTATGATTGAAAATCATTAGTGCATGTTTCAGGCTCTGATACGGCATGTTAAAGCATAAACATTTATGCTAATAGAGAAATTAATATACATGCATACCAGGATTTTCAACGAGCTTATCTGAGAAATAAAACAAAATCAATCTCCCTTTTCCCTATCATACGCTACATTAACTTTTGTGATTGTACCGAGTGCAGGTATTAATCCTAATGAACATAATTGGACCAATTAATAGGATTCCACTGAAAATGTTATTAATTTTGTTGCACAACATATAATCTAATGCAATGATGAACATTTAATTATTATAAAAATGAAAATTATATAGTAAAGCTAATTTATGATATGCAATTAGTATAATAGTATTATTAGTAGTGAATGCTAGAATAATTACTATTTACAGCTTAACTTTTTATTTCATAGAAAAATAGTAAATACGCACAACTATCTACAATTTAGTTGTAACATTAGAAATTTCTTGGCTAATATTCATTTGCTCAGATAAATCGCGATTTATCCAAATGAGGATAACTATTTATTAGTTTTTCGTGTATAACTGTATTTGTTTCATTAAGTTTTCTTCGTTTTTAAAATTGAGCAAATTAGATCCATTTTAGTCAAATATATTATGTCAAGATAAAAAATGGATCAAGATCAAATTCAACACAATTTTTGCTATGTTTAATTATTTTATTAGTGCTTTTAAAAAATTTTAGTACACAATAACAATCTTGATAAAAATATTTTATGAATATATATATAATGAATTCATACTTCTACAAAACCTCAAACTTTTTCATGGTCTGATAAAAAAATGGTAATTAACATGTGAAAATTAAACGCATTACAATGTACAGAGCCATTTATGTTGAGGAGTTTTAAATTTATATATAAACAATGAAATTTTTTTATGTATATCAAATAATTTTTTTTATACAAAATTCAAATGAATATACATTCGCCCCTTCTAGATTCGCCCTTACATAAAAGTGACTAAAATCTAGGAATTTTTTATCTATAATACTAAACAAATGATATCTCTTTATATTTTAAGATCTCTTATGTATAAAAAATGTCTATTTGTTATAAAAAAAATAAGTCGTAAAATCAGAAAATTGAATTTTTTACTGACCTATCACGCCCAAAGCCTACACCTTGGTAGGGACTGGCACTCGATGACCATTACTGGTCTTGAGTGAACCGTTGGCCTGACTTACATAACTCAGCGGAAGACTAAACTCAATTTAATCAAGAAAGACAACATGGTTAAAAGTAGTACTTAATATAATATTTAGGACAAAATGGCACTTATGTCTCAACCCTTGAACATATGAAATTACAAAGTACATGAGACTCCAAAACTGAACGACTAAGTGAATATGAAGCCTCTAAATCAACTAGGATGGAAGTTGGGACAAATCCCACAACATCCTAATGAACAGAACTAGAAAAGCAATCACAAGGATATCCTCCAAAATGTAAGGGGCTCACCACTAACTGGACCTCAAACTTGATCAGCAATGCGTTGCGTGTTGATCCTTGTTATGTCTGTCTTCATCATAAGACGATGAAATCAAACTGGCATCTGTACATTGAATGTACGAGTGTGCGAGTTGGAATACTAAACACAACTATAAAAGCTTGAAATGGATTAAGGAAGAACTTTCCATGTCTCAGCTTGACTCATAAGAAAAGAACTGAATATTAAGCAATAAGAACATATGCAATATATATATATATATGACACCTAGTTTAGTTAAGATAAAACAATAATAAACTCAATTTTACTTATAAATGAATGTAATATAATTTTTTGTGGGAGTTTCAGTAACCGACAACCATCACTTAAGTCTAAGTGATGATACAAAATTTAACCTCACGCTATGGAGCACCATCCTACACCTTAGAATCGGTATAGGACCTTACTTAACTTAGACGATCCACAAGCTTAACGAACCTGATCATTTAGAAAGTATGACCTGTTAATACCCACAGTAGCTACATGGTGTAATGGAGAATTGAGTTAATATGAAATCTCATCCCCACATCGGTGCTTAATACTACTCCCTAAATACACTTTAGCTCATGCTTTTAATATAACTTACTTCCTTTGGGTTGAGATAATTTGCTCAACCCTTTTTACCCTGAAAAATCCATCTTGGAATTAGTGTTCCCCTTTTCTTACTCAAAAATCTATTTTGGAACTCTTAGTTTCCTTGTAACATAAATGTGAAAACTTTTATAAACCTTTTGGCAATATTGTGTTCCCCTATAACTTTTTGACAGATGAACTCAACTCTTACTATTTACTTCACTTGAACTTAACTCTTACGGAATACTTAGTTCCCTTATCTCTTTTTGAAAATTTAACTCAACTTTTTACACTTTGGTCAACCTGTAACATAAGCCTTAAAACAATGTTAAAGTGATTGTTTAAGAAAATTTTGAATAATTTAAGAACTTTAATTTTCTTACTACTTAATTTTTAAACTTGACTCTTAACTTCTTTGAGCATATCTTAACTTCCCTTGAATTTTATTATGGATCAAGGATCATGATATCATGTCTATGGATGATTTAATGATGTTTAGATGTACTTTAGAGTGTTGGAATCAACTAGGAATGATAGGTACATTACTTAGGAACTACTTCGAAAAGATAGGGAAAAAACGAGGTATCTAAGTGACCTTGGCGCTCTGAGAGGCGCGGAGCGCCAGAGCTTTTCCTACAGACTCTACTCAAAGGTGCTGTAGCTGGTGCGGCACGCCAGGACCTGTCGTACAGATCCTTCCCCAAGGGTCTCTAATAAGTGCGCTCTAAAGTGGTTGTCAGAGAGAACCTCCGACTTTTCTGGTCTATGTTTCATCTCTAAACCTCCTAAACTTCCATGGATCCCACCACAGACACTTAGTATCACTATATACCTCATTACCCAATATATTAGACCCAAAAACAATCTACTAGAGATAAATTACAATTCAACCAACAAGAAATTCATATTTTTCCGTCAAGAAATTCCATGTTCATCATTCTATAAACTCTAACTTGCTAAATTGAGTCATATTGGGGTGTGGGTTAAAGGAACCTACATAAAATGGTCTGACATACCTTGAAGGGATCACCTCTGACGAAATCCGCAATGATTCTTGGCCTTCTTTCTTCTTTCACCTCTTCTCTTCTCTTTTCTCCCAAGCCCTAAGCGTATTAAATATTCTAAAAACTGAGTGAATGCTTAAATTTTCCCTTGATAAACCCTTAAAACAAATTAGGAAATTGTAGGATGAAAATACTACTTTACCCTTACTAAAAATCTGATTGGATTCTCCTAAATCCAACAACCTAATTTCCATAAGGCATATCTCATTCGTACGATATAAAAAATACTCAAACTCTGCAGCATTAGAAAGATCTTAGCATGGGGTTTCCAACCGTATAAATAACTCACATCAGTTTCTCTTGAGATGAAAGGTACGGCCGTCTAAAAAATAGCCAAAAACTCCCTTTTAAAATTTGAAAATTTTCCACATTTCTCTTTTTAATTCAAAAAACAATTATTCCTTGATTTCCTAGATTATTCTTAGTTATTTCAATTTACTAGATGTTACATGACCTACACAATAAAATTTAAAAATTTGAGGTATTAAATGTCACATGAAAAAAATAATTAAGTGGACAGAATTAAACAAGTCAAAGTAAATTATCAGTAACTAAATATATCTGCAAATTTTTCTAATTAAATAATGAAATTTTTTTAATCTCTTTTGCTCTTAAGTTATGTAATACATACTTTTTTAGGTTATTTCAAAAATAAAGTCTTTTTATAGTCCTATATTAATTGTTCACTCTATTATTGATAATTCTTCCAATCATTTGATCTCATTGATCCTTAAAATTATTCCTTTTTTAATTTTATTAATTAATCATGTTTGTACACCTTCAGAAAAAAATTCTGAAAGTGCAAATTATTGATATTTATCATTTTTATTTATGATTTCTTAAATGAGAAAAATAAATAACTAAATTAAAATAAAAATAACATATTTTAACTCTAAATTTTAATAAAACAATCTATAATCACATTAAGCTCTAACATTTCTACTACATGTCACATTTCAATTTCTTTTTATTTGTTTTATCTCGAATGAAATCGTGTCACATAAATTGATACGGACAAGACAATACAACTAAGAAACCTCCAATACTAATTATTCCAACTCACCCCACTCCATATTACATTTCTGTAAAAGTTAATTTAGGAAGAAAACCTCTCCCCCTTCTTCAGTTCCCTCTTTAAATTTAACTTAAGGAGAAAACCTCTCTCCCTTCTTAAGTTTCCTCTTTCATTCCGGGGTGATTAATTTGAAGTCTTCAAAATCATACAAATTTGTGTTTAGCAGCTGAAGGATAACGTGTTCTCAAAAGGGTATTTAATTCTTTTCTAAAGTTTTTTTGGATGTTTATAGTATCAGTAATAATTTTAGATCTTGATAAGCTTAAACTTTTATTCCTTGTTATGTTTAAAAAATTAAAATCTTTCTCATTTGCTGTTGTCAATTTTTTGAACTAGAAGCCCTATCTTTCTCTTTGTACATTTTTTGGTGTAGATGTTGGTTTTCTTGGGATTCTGGAATGTAGAAAAAACCCTAATTTCCTTTCTCTTTTTTGGTGTTTTTTAGATGGTTTTAATGCAATGGCATTTCTTTTGAGTCGAGGGTCTATTGAAAATAAACCCTCAAACCCCGGAAACAAAGTTAGGAGGAAAATGTTGTCTACATGCTATCCTTTTGTCGATCTTTGAACACATAATTTCTGACTGGCTAGTAGAAATCTCTTGTTTCATAAGGAATTAGTCCAAGATAGACCAAGATGTATATATGTTGGTCATGATCCTTCCTCAACTATGAATAATAAACTCGAAAAGCATCACCAATTTGGCATTCATTAGTTGATATGTATTTTGAAGTTATGTTACGTGTTGAATTACATTAGGCGAGATTGAATATTTGAGTGGAACTTACTTTCTCTCAGGTTAGTAGAGAATTCTTGATTGTTAAGGGATTAGTCCAAGTTAGAATGAGAAGTATGTTGGACATGTTCATTCCTTATGAAGAATCATCAACCGATTTGGGATTGTTGAGATGATGTTAATATCGAAGTTATGTTGTGTGTTAAATTCTCT
The DNA here is from genome assembly GCA_027704785.1 of Solanum chmielewskii. Classification (NCBI taxonomy): domain Eukaryota; kingdom Viridiplantae; phylum Streptophyta; class Magnoliopsida; order Solanales; family Solanaceae; genus Solanum; species Solanum chmielewskii. The sequence goes on along the minus strand of JAKWIX010000318.1, from coordinate 10,118,812 downwards.
TAGTAGAGATTGAAGTATTGAATGGGAAATTACTTTTTGTACGGTTAGTAGAACTTTCTTGTTTTCTAAGGGATTACTAATAGTATATCCTAAAATATAACTATCCTCAGGAGGTTAAATGTGATATCTAAGAAGCTTGCAGGAATCTCATCAACAAATTACTGGGGCAGAGGTTCGAAATAATCCCCTTCACAATGGATAAATAATCATTATTCTTGTAGCATAAATGTTTGGGGTCATATATCCCAAAAAAGGTTAATTAAAATATTACTATTAGTTGTGCAAGAGTTAAATTTACAGTCAAACAATTGTACTAAAATTTTACATAAATACTATTCTTATATAAACTACCAAACAACTTCTTTAGTCCAATAAGTATAACATCTCTAATTTAATCTTCTAAGTTCTCTTCAAATTCTATACAAAAATACTTTATATGTGTTTAATTTAACCTAAGCCAGTCAATTTTATATCAAGAGTTCCAAATTAATGAAATCAATGCAACTGTCATCTACAAATTGTACACCTTTTCTTTTATTTTTAAAGTTGTGATATGTTTGTCTGTTGTTCATGTAGCATATACTCAAACCTTACCAATAGTATTGTGTTTAATTCTTACAGATTATCATGCGTCCAAATGAACAAAGACTACATTTACCTTCTTGTGATTGACTAAGAAACCTTGCCATTCATTTCATCGGTGACATTCTATATAGGTAGTCTTTTCAAGATGTTGTAAGATCTAGTACACTTTTTATGGATTGTCAATATACTTGTCGTACAATTCCAAAGGTAGGAAATGCCAGAGGACTTGATATCCCCTACCATTGGATTTATAATTCTCATTCTTGATTGTTTCTTCAGTTTTCATATAGGAACAACATTGAAGGTTATTCTTGATATTACAAGTCTAAAAGTGTGTTCTAATATAGATCGTTTGATACATTTGCTCACCAAAAATTTTATTCAAAATGTTTTCCTTAAACTTCCATTTACTTATCCACCATACAAGATCCCTTACTTCTTTTTTTATTGTTCATTATTGAGACATTTGTAACTCATGGAATGTGAAATACACCTTCTATTCTTCATTATGGATTTAATAAGTTGATTATCCTATAATAAAAATTTGTAAAATTATCTTCTAATACGTTTGAAATACTGATCTCGAATTTCCCTTTGCTTGAGGATATGGTTCTAAAAGACATAGACAATTCGTACCTCCTGAGTATTGATTCTCCTAAGCTAATGTCATTTGTCTTTTTTGGCGATATACAATTGATATATCTAGAAAATGTACCTATTCTTTCCAATGTTATGTATGAGCCTGCAGAATTAGATCTAGAGGAAAAATGATATTGATAATATTTTTTTCATTTATTCATCCTCTTGAGTATTTCAGCAGGTATCATTTTGAGGTAATGTTGCTGCATGTCACTTGTATTTTTGAAGAAATTGAAATTCCAGTTGTCACTTATATTTATTCTTCTCTCGATCTTTGCCATGATGAAAATATAAGTGAAATGCAGCATCATTATCTCAAAATGATACCAGCCGAAATACTGAAGAGCATGAATAAACGAAAGAATATTATCAAAATCATTTTTCCTCTAGAACTAATTCTGCAGGCTCATACAGAACATTGGAAAGAAGAGGTACATTTTCATGATATATCAATTGTATATTGCCACAATAGACAAATGACCTTGGCTTAGGAGAATCAATACTCAGGAGGTACGAATTGTCTATGTCTTTTAGAACCAAATCCTCATGCAATGGGCAATTAGAGATCCAAATTTCAAACGTATTAGAAGATAATGTTAAAAATTTAAATCTTAGGATAATCAACTTATTAAATCCCTGAAGAAGCAAAGAAGGTGTATTTCACATTCCATGAGGTACAAATGTCTCAATGCTAAACAATAAAATAAGAAGTAAGGGATCTTGTATGATGGATAATTAAATGGAAGTTTAAGGACGAAATGTTAAATGAGATTTTTTGTGAGCAAATGTATCAAACGATTAATATTAGGACATACTTTTAGACTAGTAATATCAAGGATAACATTCAATTTTCCAATATGAAAACTGAAGAAACAATTGAGAATGAGAATTATAAATCCAATGGTAGGGGATATCAAGTCCTCTGGTGATTCCTACCTTTGGAATTTTACGACAAGTATATTTACAATCCATAAAAAGTGTACTAGTTCTTACAACATCTCGAAAAGACAACCTATTTTGAATGTCTTCGATTAAATGAATGGCAAGGTTTCTTAGTCAATTAGGAGAAGGTAAATGTAGTCTTTGTTCATTTTGACGCATTATAATCTGTAAAAATTAAACACAATACTATTGGTAAGGTCAGGGTATACGCTACACGAACAACAAAAAAATGATCTTCACCTTATTTAGTTAACATGTAACAACTCTAAGAATAAAAGAAAAAGGTACATAATTTGTAGATGAAATTTGCTTTAATTTCCTTCATTTGCAACTGTTGATGTAAAATTGTTTGGCCTTGGTTAAATCAAATACATATAAAGTATTTTTGTATAGAAATTTAAGAGAACATAGAGGTTTAAATTAGTGATGTTATACTTATTATAGTAGATATTTATAGTACTTAATGCTTACATCAAAACATCATATGTATAACATGTGTTTATCATAACATTATTAATCAGTAGATAACACTTGAAAGTTCATTCAACACTAAAGGAGTCAGTTGTTAGTATGTATAAAAATAGTATTTGTATTATATTTTAATACAATGTTTGACTGTAAATTTAACTATGGTACTACTAATTACAATTAATTTTTCTTAATATTTTTTACTTTTTATTTTCTTTGAACACTCTCTACGCCACCTCAACAACAAAAAAGTATATTTATTACATTTCAAATTACTTATAGGAGGTATTAGGACATTCAAGGAAAAGAATGTTTGCTTGAAACTTTAGAGAAACATTGGAAAGGCAAGCCTCAAATTAAAGGGACAAAAGAAGAAAACAAATATATGGATCATCACCAAATAAAGGAAAATCTAAATGAAGAGGAATACTCGCACACTTGGCAGAGATCACAACTAAATCATCAAGAAACGAAAAAGTCATAAATCAAGCGACAAGATAACAAGTTTGTTGATCATACAAGGAAAACATCAAACTAGCAAAATGAAAGAGGACAAAGCAATTTTCTTTATGGATATAGATCAACTAAGATGCATCAATCAAAGACTCCCTAAATTAATCCTTGATTGAGATAAATAATGTGAGGTTTTTGTTACAAGAGCACAAATAATCAACTACGTAAACCGATCCCGATTTGTATTGTGAAGTACGCAACTTCACTTGAGCTTAACTAACAGTATACAATTGAAATGAAAAGAGAAAAGAAAGAATTTGAGTGTAGATATTCAAGATGAGGCAGTGTCGAGGTAGAAATCTTAATTGGATGTCAGACATGATAAAGTTTAAAATTGTTGTAGCACGAATATCTCCTCATTGCTCTTAAAGAAACCCCTTGAAACCCAAAGGGAATGGATTAGGAAGTGCATTGGTGATCTGAACCAGGATAAAACCATTTGTGTCATTTATTTATAGCAACTCTCTTATTGTTTATCTTCCTACTAACTTGCAGTTCAGTCATTTCTCGACTACTATTAGTTGACTAACTAAATTTTAAAATAACTCCCTCCCTCTTGAATATAAATTGGTATAAGAGAAGGTCTAATAGAATTAGTGTTTAACCGCACGAGTGTAAAGATCAAATGTCACATTACCAAATCCCCGGCGCTTTAATTTAAGACGGACACTTTTCACATAGAACACATTAATTCAATTGGAAAAATTACTCTCACAGAAAAGATAGATTCAGAATCTTTGTCTCCGCAAATGAACATCAAGCTTGAATATTCATCAAGAAAGGCAAAAAGGCATTCCTTGGATTAACTGAAAAGGATGGAACTAAAAAACCTTTTGATCCTAAATTGTTCGATATTACTATGGAACAACCAGAGGTAATTCAAACTAACGCTAGAGGTATGAGTTTGTTGTATGGTTCATTAAGAGGAGTAGAATATTATAAAATTTTAAATGACGTAACTGCGTAAGAAATGTGGTATAATCTTGAAATGAACTATGAAGGAACGACGAAAGTCACGGAAGCCCAAATCAGCTCCCTTGTAAATGAATACGAACTATACAAAATGGTTGACAAGGAAAATGTTGAATCTATGTTCTCAAGATTTTGCAAAATTGTCATTGAACTAAAATCTGTTTGAATGGTGTATTCAAACTCGTTAAGAGTCAGTAAACTTGTCAACAATCTTCACAAAGCCTGGGAAACAAAAGTTGTCATTCTGAAAGACTGAGATCTACAGAACATGACATATGATGTACTTCGAGGTAACTTAATTGCTTATGAAGAAAATCACATTAACAGGTACAACAAGGACGACAAAAAGAAAACAATGGATTTTATTGGTGAGACATTACAAACTGAGGAGGAAGCCGATAAAAATCAAGATTAAGGAATGACCCTCATTAATCGTAGAGTAGGACATATGATCAGACAGAGGAGACAGCTACCTCAAAAGAAATAATGATCGATGGTACTACTGCAGAGAACCATTTGATATGAAGAAAACTTGTCCTAAATGAAGAAGAAGAACCAATCGACGAAATGAAGATCAAAAAAGTCTTGGAGCATGGGAAAAGGGAGAAACAACCGATGATTACAACGATTAAATGGAAAACTCGTGTTTCGTGTCTCTAGAAGAAACAAGCGAGGTAGGATCTTATAATTGTCCAAATTGTAATAAGTTACAAAACTCTTTGGATATGGTTAGTGACGAATTATAGAAAATTTTTGACGAATACAAAAAACATCTACAAGAAAAGAATGTTTGGCAGATTCTCCTTGAAGCAAGTAAGATTGAAGTTGATCTACTATTAGAAGAATTGGAGAAACAAAAAATGCAGTTAAATAGTGTCAGAAAATCTTCAACACATAGTTCTATTCAAAAAAACAGAACTACGCTCTACTGAAGAAACTCTCCAAGTCATAATTCAAACTATTATGTGTTTTACTTACGGCGATATAGGTCATAAATCCTTCAAATATAGAAAATATTCTTCTGCAAAATGGATTTCGAGAAAAAATTTGTTAATCATCTATGGCCCAAAAATACTTGGGTTCCCAAGAGAAACTAATCGTTTTGTCTTGCAGGAGTAATTAAAGAAAACGTACAAAACGGGAATGTGGTACTTCATATTGGATTCTCCAAACGTATGTGCGAAAAGAAAGAAAACTTCAAAACAATAAAAAAAAGTAGATGAATGATCTGATAGATTTCGAGGTAATGCTAAAGGAGAAGTTGTTGGGCTTTGGCAAGTGTGAATGGCAAAAGAAAAGAGAGAATATGAAAAGTGAGGGAACTACTTTGGAGGGAAAATGAAAATTCATTTGCAAAGTGCAAATGAAAATTCATTTAACCAATATCCCAAAAGAAATGGAAATTGTTGTCCTTATAAAAGGAAACACTTCCATTACTTCTTAAAAGAGCTAAGAAGAAGATGCCCCTCGCGCTGTCGTCGTCGTCGCTTGCTTGGCTCGGCTTTGGCTTTGGCTTTGGCTTTTGATGTGATTGATTGATATTATCTCTTATAAATATTCCGAAAAGTCGTTACTTTTCGGAAAAGTCATTACTTTTTTGAAAAGTCGTTACTTTTTCGAAAAGTCGTTACTTTTCAAAAAGTAGTTATTTTCCTAACAGACGCGTTTTTTCAAAAAGTTGTTATTTTTTCCAAAAGACACAACTTTCTGGATAAAATGTGTCTGAACAGATTTCACTGAACAGACATGGTCCTTGCTGAAAATGGTTATAAAAGGAAGTCAATTTTTGATTTTTCAAACACTGAAAATTTTTCTTTCTCTGCACTTATTTTTTTCTCAAGTAAAATCAAAGTGTCGATCGACTGAGTCTGTGTGACTTGTTGATGTTCTTATGTTCGTTGAAGTTAATGAAGTTTGAGGTACCGTTATTTCTTTAATAGTTTTAATCCGTTTTATCTTGGGAGAAATTAATCTATAACCTTGGGTATAATGCGGCCATTAAATTTTTTAAGGACACATAGTAGTTTCTGTGGACTCGGATTAATTTTTGTAATTTATATTTTTTCTGCTTCATCTTGTTTATGTTTGTGTTTATTAACCTTACAAATATCGTTTATTGTAAGAATAACTATCTTAAGAAATTTAACAGTTTCTGTATTTGAGGTTTCTGGAGATTAAAACCTTTATGGTTTTCTACTCTGCTTGAATTTTTAAAATTCAATTGATTAACTATTAAAAGAACATAAAAACTTTATCGTTAAATCACAAACAGTTTGTGTAAGGATTTGTTTTTTACTGTTAGTATTTTAAATACTTAATTTATCTGCTATTTGTGACAGAAAAAAAAAAGACTAATTCAAATCAAACAAATGCTGGAACAGTAAGTGCTGCAACAACAATGGTTGGAGATAATTGTTAAATGCTGCCTTAGCACCAGCTGAGAAATCTGCAAAGTTTTATGGAGCCGACTTTAAGAGATAGCAGCAAAAGATGTTCTTCTATCTCACTACGTTGAGTCTGCAGAAGTTCATCAATGAGAATGTTTCTTTTATGTCAGATGAAACTCCGGCTGATGAACGATTCTTTGTAACAGAAGAATGGACACACTCAGATGTTTTGTGAAAAAATTATATTTTTAGTGGTCTGCAAGATGATCTATACAATGTATAAAACAATGCCAAAACCTCAGAAGAACTCTGGGATTCTTTATAAAAGAAGTACAAAACAGAAGATGCTGGAATACACAAATTCATTGTGGCAAAATTTCTGAACTATAAGATGATACACAATAAGACTGTCATTATCCAAGTTCAAGAAATACAGGTCATAATCGATGATCTCCTTGCTGAAGGTATAAATTTATTTAATGCCTATTTTAGAAATATTAAGTTTTCCTTTAATAGTCACATAACCTTTGATGTAGGATTGATTGTGAATTATGCTTTTCAAGTGGCTGCAATTATTGAAAAAGTTACCTCCATTGTGGAAGGACTTTAAAAACTACTTGAAACACAAACGCGAAGAGGATAATAAGGCTGCATAAAGGAGGTCATGTGATAATTCAGCAATATCTGGAGTAAATTTTGTTGAAGAAGATTCCACAAAATTAAAGAAAAGAAAGAAAGCGTCTGGTCCAAAAAGCAATCCTCCTATGAAGAAATTCAATGGAAACTGCTTTAATCGTGGTAAACATGTTCATCGGGCTAATGAATGCAAGGGTCCTAAGAAGGACAAGAAAAAGAAAGATCAAGCAAACTTTGCTGAATGCAAAGGAGCAAGGGATGATCTCTATGCAATGCTTTCAAAATGTAACTTGGTGGGAAATCCAAGAGAATGGTGGATAGATTCTGGTGCCTCATTCCATGTTTGTGACAACAAAGAACTATTTTCATCATATACTCCAGCACTTACAGATGAAAAATTGTTTATGGCAAACTCCGTTGTTGCAAAGGTGGAAAGAGCTGGCAAAGTCCTATTAAAAATGACATCAGGCATGGTGGTGACTTTGAATAGGGTCTCATATGTTCCAATATTTAGCAAAAATTTAGTGTCAATTCCAGTTCTCACCAAGAATGGATTTAAATGTGTATTTGTTTCTGATAAACTGGTAGTAAGCAAAAATGATATGTATGTAGGAAAAGGCTACCCTAGTGATGACCTTTTCAAACTCAATGTAATTGCAGTTGATATGAATAAAGATTTTGCTTCTTCTTACTTGCTTGAGTCTAAATGTTTATGGCATGAACGTTTTGGACACGTTAATAACAAAACCTTACAAAAACTTATTAACTTAAATATTTTGCAAAAAATTGAGTGCAATAAATCAAAATGTCAAATTTGTGTTGAATCTATGTATGCTAAGCATTCTTATAAATCTGTTCAAAGGAATTCAAATCCTTTAGAATTGATTCACACTGATATTTGTGACATAAAGTCAACACTATCACGTGGTGGGAAAAAGTATTTCATAACTTTTATAGAGGATTGCACTAGATATTGTTATGTCTATTTGCTAAATAGTAAGGATGAAACAATAGATGCATTTAGGCAATACAAAACTGAAGTTGAAAATCAATTACCTAAAAAGATCAAAATGATGAGAAGTGATACAGATGCAGAATATGAATCTCCATTTGCAGAAATATGTTTAGAAAATGGAATAATCCATCAAACTACTGCTCCCTACACTCCTCAGCCTAATGGAATTGCAGAAAGAAAAACTGAACTTTAGAAGGAATGATGAATGAATTACTTATAAGTTCAGGTTTACCACAGAACTTGTGGCGGGAATCTATCCTTACAGGAAATCAGATACTTAACAGAGTGCCTCACTCAAAGAAAAATGTAATTCCATATGAGAAATGGAAAGGTAGAAAACCCAATTTTAAATATTTCAAAGTGTGGGGGTGTCTAGCCAAAGTCCAAGTTCCTATACCTAAGAGAGTAAAAATAGGACCTAAGACTGTGGATTGTGTATTCATTGGATATGCCACAAACAGTAAGGCATGTCGTTTTTTGGTTCATAAGTCCGAACATCTGGATATTCATGATAATACGGTAATGGAATCAGATAGTGCTGAATTTTTTTAACATATCTATCCGTATAAAACTTGACTTGAGTCATGTAGTGGGGGATCTAAACAACCCAGAGAAGAACCAAAAGAAAATGAACAAAATGATGAAATTCCAAGACGCAGTAAACGTCAAAAGACATCTACTTCGTTTGGATAAGATTTTGTAACATTTCTTCTTGAAAGTGAGCCTCAAACATTCAAGGAAGCAATGTTCTCTAGCGACTCAACCTCTTGGAAGGAGGCTGTTAATAGTGAAATTGAATCAATCTTAAGCAATCATACTTGGGACATGGTTGATCTTCCTCCAAGGAACAAACCCTTGGGTTCAAAATGGATCTTTAAAAGGAAGACGAAAGACGATTGAACTATTAACAAACATAAAGCAAGACTTGTTGTCAAAGGTTTTAGACAAAAACAAGGTCTTGATTATTTTGACACATATTCGGCAGTGACAAGGATTACATCAATTTGGATGTTAATTGCACTAGCTGCACTATACGGTCTTGAAATTCATCAAATGGATGTGAAAACAGCATTCTTAAATGGAGAGCTTGAAGAGGAAATTTACGTAGGACAACCTGAGGGTTTTGTAGTTCCTGGAAAAGAAAATAAAGTGTGCAATCTTATTAAGTCACTTTATGGGCTAAAACAAGCACCAAAACAATGGCATACAAAGTTTGATCAAACCATGTTGTCAAATGGATTTAAGATTAATGAATGTGATAAATGTGTTTACATTAAAGATACTCCAAATCAGGAAGTTATTTTATGCCTATATGTAGATGATATGCTTATAATGAGCAAAGACATTGCTAATATAAAAGCTACAAAGCGTATTCTTGCTAGTAAGTTTGCTATGAAAGATTTAGGAATTGCTGATGTGATATTAGGAATTAAAATTCTTAAAACTCCTAATGGTCTAGCATTGTCTCAAACTCATTATATTCAAATGATACTTGAACAATTAAATTTTTTGAATTTTATAAGGGTAAAGACTCCAATTGATGTAAATCTTAATATTGCAAAGAATAAAGGCGAAAGTCAGTCACAATTGGACTATGCTAGCGTATTGGGAAGCTTAATATATGTCATAAATTTTACTCGACCAGATATAGCTTGCGCTATCACTAAACTGAGTCGACACACAAGTAATCCTAATCATAATCATTGGTTGGCAATGAAGAGAGTTTTGGGATACTTAGATGACACTCAAAACTATGCTTTACATTAGAACAGATATTCTGCTGTTGTTGAATGATAAAGTGATACAAATTGGATTACTGGGTCAACTGAAACAAAATCCACAAGTGGAAACGTTTTTACTATTGGTGGAGGAGCAATATCTTAGAAATCATCCAAACAAACATGTATAGCTCGCTCTAAAATGGAGTCTGAATTCATTGCTTTAGACAAGGCAGGTGAAGAAGTTGAATGGCTCCGGAATTTCTTAGAAGATATTCCATTTTGGCCCAAACCAATGGCCCCTATATGCATACGTTGTGATAGTCAAGCTGCAATAGGAAGGGCTGGAAGCATTATGTATAACGGCAAGTCTCGTCACATAAGACTAAGACATAACTTTGTGAGACAACTACTCTCTAGTGGAATTATCACAATTGACTATGTGAAGTCAAAAGATAATGTGTCGGATCCACTTACAAAAGGCCTAAATAGAGAGGGAGTTGAGAAATCATCGACGGAAATGGGACTATTGCCGAGAACAAGTCATCGTGGCGGTAACTCTACCTAGAAGACTGGAGATCCCAAGATCTAGGTTCAAGTAGACAAAACAAAGTCATTGATGACGGTTCAACATTGTCAAAGAAAAAAATTAATATTATTATTTTATGGTCCATTCTAATGATGAGACAATGTTTAGTAACTAGGATAAAGACATAAGGACTTTTTAATGGTTTCTAAGTTTTATACAGGGAATATCAAATGGCGTATCTATGGGATAACACATTTATAAATCACCTATGTAAGTGTGCAGTGTAAGCCGCTTCAAGGAGAATCCGCTAAGGCAAGTTCTTAAGCACTTACTATCCAAGATGTGTTCATGGCTGAAATGAACAAAACAATGAGAACTAAGAACAGTTCAAGGGTTGATTGTGTGACATATGTTGTCTAGGTATACACCAAAGCTCGACGGTTCAAAGATATCAAATCTACCGATTGACCGAGTATATCCGATATATGTTCACTACGGAAAGTTTAATGGGAAACCTACTTATCCGGATGTGATTAACCTTTACCTACAAGAGACAAAAGTATTTTCATGCATATGTTTTAACAATAGCCTTCCCCATTCATGTGGGGGATTGTTGGGTTTTAGCAAGTGTGAATGGGAAAAGAAAAGAGAGAATATGAAAAGTGAGGGAACTACTTAAGAGGGAAAATGAAAAGTCATTTGCAAAGTGCAAATGAAAAGTCATTTCTCCCATATCGGCAAAAGAAATGGAAATTGTTGTCCTTATAGAAGGAAACACATCCATTACATCTTAAAAGAGCTAAGAAGAAGATGCCCCCTCGCGTCGTCGTCGTCGTCGCTCGCTCGGCTCGGCTTTGGCTTTTGATTTGGATTTGGATTTGGATTTGGATTTGGATTTTGCAAATGATGTGATTGATTGATAAATTTTTTGGACAAAATTTATTTAATCAGTTTTTGTTAAATCAAATAAATCCTGTTAATATTATCTCTAATAAATATTCCGAAAAGTCGTTTCTTTTCCAAAAATTCGTTACTTTTCAAAAAGTAGTTATTTTCCTAACAAACACATTTTTTCAAAAAGTTGTTATTTTTTTTAAAAGACACAACTTTCTGGATAAAATGGGTCTGAACAGATTTCACTTAATAGACATGTTCCTTGCTGAAAATGGCTATAAAAGGAAGTCAATTTTTGATTTTCAAACACTGAAATTTTTTATTTCTCTGCATTTATTTATCTTTCAAATAAAATCAAAGTGTCGATCGACTGAGTCTGTGTGACTTGTTGTTGTTCTTAAGTTCGTTGAAGTTATTGAAGTTTGAGGTACCGCCGTTTCTTTAACAGGTTTAATCCGTTTATCTTGGGAGAAATTAATCCATAACCTTGGGTACAGTGAGGGGATTAAATTTCTTAAGGACACACAGTAGTTTCGGTGGACTCGGATTAATTCTTGTATTTTATATTTTTTCTGCTTCATCTTATTTCTTGTTCTGTTTATTACCATTATAAATACAGTTTATTGTAAGAATAACATATGTTACTTGGGTCAAAACCATCCCTAGGTGGGCGAACCAACACATCTAAACTCCAAAATTTACTAGCATTTCAACCATAATAGACAAAATATAATGCGGAAGACTCAAATCTTATTAATATAACCAATAAACAAGCTTCTAAAGTATATCAACTATCATCCCCAAAATCTGGAAGTCATCACCCCAAGAACATCTATCCTCAAACTTCTAATTCTAAGAGTATTTAAGAAGCTGAAATAAGTAAAAGAGATGGTCCATGTCCTAACTTCAAGAAATCAAGACGCGAAGGAGAGAGTCTAGTCCGATCTAGAAACAGTAGCTCACCCTTAATTCTGATATACTGAAGACTGGCTAGAGTTTAGGACGAGTCGATGTCGATGGCACGTTTGCTGCACTCAACAATATAAACAAAAGCAAAATACAAGTAGGGATCAGTACAAGGAACAATTAATGAGTAGGTATCATCGGCCAACTCAAAATAGAAAGCAATATATAACAAATAATATTATAAAATCAACTACAATACTCAATAGGTGGAAAGCAACAAACACATGAACCATTGGCAACAACACCAAGCGCACCTATGAGGACTCAAGCCTCCACACCATACTCATTTGGGAAATAGGTTCTTTGAATTTGAGTAAATTAACATAATTCAATATTCATTCCCTCCAATGTTACCGTGTCGGAACGTGACACTCCGATCCCCTAATGCTACCGTGTCGGAACGTGACACCCGATCCCCTATTACTACGTGTCAGAACGTGACACTCTGATCCCCTAATACTACATGTCGGAACGTGACACCCGATCCCCTAATGATACGTGTCAGAACGTGACACCCGATCCCTTAATACTACGTGTCGGAATGTGACACCCGATCCCTTATACTACGTGTCGGAACGTGACACTCCGATCCATTTATCTCATGATTTTAGTTCATTAAGCCTTCTTTATGTCAAGGCGTCATCTTAGTAGAGAGGATTCAAGATTAAAGATTCAATAGTTTCAACATTCTAATCCACCACAATTACACAATTACAACATACAAACCCACAAGCAAGCATATAGAAGACTTTACAATTCCACCTAATACATATCAATCACAATTAAGAGTTTACTATCAAATAGCATAAACCATAACCTATCTCCACCGAAGAATCATGATCAAGCAAGCTACTTCTCAATGTCTTTGCTTTCCTCTTCGCTTCTCCCTTTGTCTCTCTCATTCTCCCTCTCTTTTTCCTTCGCCAGATTCTTTTTCTTTTACCCTAATTATCATATAATTCCTTAAGATAAAAGTAACCCATTATTTATTTTAAGTTACCTCCTTTAAACCCCATGTAAATAAGTTATTAAACTTACCCACTAATTTCAGAAAGTTTTGCATGAATAGTCCAAAACACCCCTTAAACCTTTTAGCAAAATCCGACCCAGTCGAGGTTACGCCGCTCGTGACGGCCCGTCGTACCTTCGACGGTCTGTCCTGCAGGTCTATCACAAAGTTCAGAGAGCCAATTTCAGTAAGGATGTCTGTGACGATCCGTCGTGTCTACGACGGTTCGTGCTGCACTTCCGTCGCGAAGTTCAGAGACTTTATCCCATAGCCCGCAGGAAAATTACACAAGTGTGGGACGACAGAGTATGACGGTCCGTCATGACCATGACCGTCCGTTGCATGATCCGTCGACACAGTCATTTTTTATCACAAATGATTCTACTGCTCAAAATGACTAAACAGGTCGTTACTATAGATATCAATTTACCCATCGTTCGTCCCCGAACGATCACAAGAAGAAAAACAAGGGTGAGAAAAAGTACTCGAATCTGCAAAAAGGTGTGGGTATCTTGCTTGCATATCAGCCTCCTTCTCCCAAGTGGACTCTTCAATTAGCTGATTCTTCCATTGAACCTTGATGGATGCAATCTCCCTTGATCTCAACTTGTGGATTTCTCTATCTAGAATAGCAACAGGCTCCTTCTCATAAGAAAATTTCTCATTAAGAAGAACTGAATCCCAACGAATAATGTAGTTTCCATCTCCATTGTATCTTTTCAGCATAGACACATGAAATACCGAGTGCACTTCTGAAAGTCCTTGGGCAAGACTAATTCATAAGCTACCTCCCCCACGCGCTTCAGAATTTCAAATGGACCAATATACTTCGGACAAAGCTTACCTCGCTTACCAAACCGCATCACCCCTTTCATGGGTGAAACCTTCAGCAAGACTTGTTCACCATCCATAAAATACAAGTCCCTAACCTTGCGATCTGCATATTCTTTATGCCTGTTCTGAGCTGCTATAAGCTTCTCCTGAATGAATTTTACTTTATCTAACGATTCCCTCAAAATATCGGTACCCCAGGGCCTCACCTCAAATGCATCAAACAAACCAATGGGAGACCTATATCTCCTCCCATACAGTGCCTTAAATGGGGCCATATCAATACTTGAGTGATAGCTATTATTGTATGAGAACTCTGCTAAGGGTAAGAAGTTATCCCAATGACCACCAAATTCTATCACACATGCACGAAACATATCTTCCAACACCTGAATCCTTCGCTAAGACTGACCATCGGTCTGAGGGTGAAATGCAGTACTAAGATCCAACCTAGTACCTAATTCAACATGCAATGTTCTCCAAAACATAGAAGTAAATTGCGTACCTCTATCTGATATGATGGAAAGTTGAACTCCATGCAATCGAATGATTTCTGAGATATAGAGTTTTGCTAACTTCTCTGCATTGTAAGTCATCTTGACCGGAATGAAGTGAGCAGACTTAGTGAACCTATCGACAATTACCCAAATGGAGTCATACATACCCAACGTCTTTGGAAGACCAACTACAAAATCCATTGCAATTCTCTCCCACTTCCATTCAGGAATGGGCATTCTCTGAAGTGTCTCTCCAGGACTCTGGTGTTCATATTTTACCTGCTGACAATTCGGGTATTGGGCAACAAAATCAACAATGTCACGCTTCAACCTACTCCACCAGAAATGTTGCTTTAGGTCACGTGACATCTTGGTTGCACCAAGATGTATAGAATACCTTGAGCTATGAGCCTCTGTAAAAATAATGTGAATCAAATCATCGACGTGGGGCACACATACCCGTCCCTTAATTCTCAAAACGCCTTCCTCATCAATTTTTTCTTCATTAGACTCTCCTCGCAATACCATATCTTGAATCCGGATCAGTTTCTCATCAGTAAACTGTTTTCCCTTAATCTTGTCAAGAAAGGAAGATCATGCCTCCACACAGGCCAAAAATCATCGCTTCTCCAGTACTTCCAACCTCATAAAGTCATTAGCCAGAGTCTGAACCTCTCTAGCCAATGGGCGTCTACAAACCTGCAAGTGCGCTAGACTTCCCATGCTCCCTGCCTTTCTACTTAAAGCATCTGCCACAACATTAGCTTTTCCTGGGTGATACAAGATAGTAATATCATAGTCCTTCAGTAGTTCCATCCACCTCCTCTGTCTCAAATTTAAATCTTTCTGATTAAAGACATACTGTAAACTACGATGATCTGTATAGACTTCACACTTAACCCCATATAGATAATGTCTCCATTGCTTTAATGCAAACACTACTGCAGGCAACTCCAAATCATGGGTCGGATAGTTGCGTTCATGTACCTTTAGTTGTCTCGAAGCATAAGCAATTACATTCTTTTCTAGCATTAGCACTGCACCCAACCCAGAATAAGATGCATCAGAATAAATAATGAAATTCTTACCTTCCACTAGCAAGGTAAGAATTGGTGCAGTAGTCAACAAGGTCTTGAGTTTCTGAAAACTTTCTTCACATTCGTCCGACCATACAAATGGATAACTTTGCTTAGTTAAATTTATCAGTTGGGTAGAAACAGAGGAAAATCTCTTGACAAATCGACGGTAGTAGCTAGCCAAACCAACATAGCTCCTTACCTCTGTAACATTAGTGGCTCTTACCCAACTCTGCACCGCTTCAATCTTAGAAGGATCCACCATCACTCAATCCTTATAAACCACGTGCCCCATGAAGGACACTGAATCTAGCCAAAACTCACAGTTGGAGAATTTGGCATAAAGCCTTTTCTCCCTGAACACTTCCAACACAATTCTCAAATGTTCCTCATGTTCCTTCCTACTTTTTGAGTATATCAATATATCATCAACGAATACAATGACAAATAGGTCCAGATATGGCTTAAAAATTCCGTTCATCAGACTCATCAAAGAAGCAGGGGCATTCGTAAGCCCAAAAGACATTACTAAGAATTCAAAATGCCCATGCCTGGTTCGAAAAGCAGTCTTTGACACATCTGCTGCCCGTATTTTCAATTGATGATAACCAGATCTCAAATCGATTTTGAGAATGTACAAGAACCTTGTAACTGATCGAACAAATCATCAATGCGAGGAAGAGGATACTTCTTCTTAATAGTCACCTTATTCAGTTGCCTGTAGTCTATGCACATCCGAAAACTTCCATCCTTCTTCTTCACAAATAAAACCGGAGCACCCCAAGGGATTCACTTTGCCTAATAAAGCCTTTACTTAACAACTCCTGAAGTTTGATCTTTAACTCCATTAACTCAGCTGGTGCCATCCTATAAAGGGGTATGCAAATGGGGCGAGTACCCGGCTCCAGATCAATACATAAATAATTATCCCTGTCTGGTGGCAAACAAGGAAGGTCTGTAGGAAACAAATCAAGAAACTCACGGACTATCGAAACAGACTCAATCGGAGGTACTTGAGAAGTATCATCCCTGAGATGTGCCAAGAAATCTAAACAACCCTTACTAACCATTCTCTTAGCACGAAGAAAGGAGATGATACGAGCTGGAGTGGAAGTATAGTCACCCTCCCACACTGACGGATCTGTCCCAGGCTTGGCCAATGTTAAAGTTTTAGCATTACAATCTAAGATTGCAAAATTTTGAGAAACCCAAGTCATACCAAGAATTACATCAAAATCAACCATCTCTAGAATTATCAAGTCTAAATGAGTATTACTCCCCACAAAAGTCACAAGACAAGACCTATACACCTTGTCAACTATCACAGACTCACCCACAGGAGTAGAGACACGAATAGGCATGTCAAGCAAATCACAATGTAAATCAAGACCAGTAGCAAATGAGGAAGATACATATGAAAATGTGGATCCAGGATCAAATAATACAGAAGCCATGGAATCACAAACCAAAAGATTACCTGTGATAACAGCATCAGATGTCTTTGCTTCAGACCTCCCGGGGAAAGCATAACAATGGGCCCTATCACCTGTCTGCCCGTTGCCCCTACCATGTTGTGCTGCAGTAGCTCCAGCTTGCCCGCCACCCCGGCTGATTTGGTGACCACCATTACCTTTTCCACCACGTCCTCTAGAAAGGCGGCCTCTCCCATGACCACCTCTACCTCTAACTGTTGGGGGTTTGTAACTCTGTTTTAGACTAAACCTCATAATATGTCCAGTCTCTCCACATCCATAAAACTCTCTGGAGTCAAGCATAGGCCTTTGTGAGAACGGCAAAGTCTGGGGATAACCTCCAAACTCAGAGAAATGCTGATCGATCTACGATGGACCCCCAACGGCAGCCTGCAGTGAAGGCTGAATAGGTCGGGCTAGGTAACCTCCTGAACTCTGCCCTCTGGAGTAAGAACTGCTAAACTCACCTCCCTTACAAAACATCTTAGATGTCGATGCCATGGTGAAGTCGTCTGGCTTCACTCCCTCCACCTCTATCACAAAATCTACCTCTTCCTGAAAGGATTTTGCTGCAGCAGCTACCTGTAAGGCTGGGATCTGCAAATCTGACCTCAATCCCTTCACAAAACGGCGAATCCTCTCTTGCGGACTGAAGCAAAGATGGGTGGCATACCTGGATAGTGCACTAAATTTAGCCTCATAAGCAGTAACAGACATCCTGCCTTGTTCTAGGCTCATGAACTCATCTCTCCTCCTATCCATCAACGTCCGGGGTATATACTTTTCTATAAATAATCTAGAGAATGATTCCCAAGTCATAGGTGGTGCGTGTGCTGGTTGACACTCAACATACGACCGCCACCACAATTTGGCATTTTCCTGAAATTGATAGGTCACAAACTCAACACCGAATCGTTCTACTATGTCCATCTTATGTAGCAGCTCATGACAATCAACAAGAAAATCATAAGCATCCTCAGATTCAGCACCCTTGAAGACTGGAGGTTTCAACTTCAAGAATTTAATGAAAAACTCATGCTGATCACTCGTCATTATAGGCCCTGTAGTTAACCGAGGAAACGTGAGTACTTCCAATGAGACATCTATGCGGGGAGCCATAGCAGCTGCATGTTGTACCCTCGGAGCCTGAGGTGCTGGTGCAGAAAACACTGGAGGTGTCTGGCCCTGATCTGATATCCCGCTAAGATAAGTAAGAACCTGATTAATCATCTTTGGGGTAGGTTGGGGTGGTAATTCCTCTTTCTGCACTTGCTCATTTTCCCCTTCCTCACCCTCTATTACTACCTCCTCAGTCGGTGGAGGAGACACCGCCCTAGTACCAGCTGGGCCAGGTGTTTGTCCTCTTCCTCTAGAGGACGTCCTCCCGCGACCTCTACCACGGCCTGTTGCCACTTATCCTCTTCGAGCTACAGCCCTATTGGCTGGCTCAGACACACCCTGTCTTGCCGGTGTTGGTGTTGGCACAGTTGTCGCTCTAGTTCTAACCGTCTGCGAAATAGAGTGAGGATGTTAGATACCAATTTGTATCACCTAGATACCAATTGGATCGAAGTAATAGCACGAAAGAATGGAATTTTCCTAAAGTCCTATAGCCTCTCAAAGAAAAGTAAGGGCGTCCCCCTACCGTTCCTCAAGGCTCTACTAGACTCGTTCTTATGTGATGAGACCAACAAACCTAATGCTCTGATACCAAGTTTGTCACGACCCAAAACGAGCCGCGAGTGGCACCCATGCTTACCTCCCTAGATGGGGGAACCAACACATCTAAACTCAAACATTTACAAGCATTTCAACCATAATAAAAAAAATATAATGCGGAAGACTCAAATCTTATTAATATAACCAATAAACAAGCTTCTAAAGTTTATCAACTATCATCCCCAAAATCTGGAAGTCATCACACCAGGAACATCTATCCTCAAATTTCTAATTCTAAGAGTATTTAAGAAGCTGAAATAAGTAAAAGAGATGGTCCATGTCCGAACTTTAAGACATAAAGACGTGAACGAGAGAGTCCAGTCCGAGCTAGAAATAGTAGCTCAACCTAAATTCTTATATACTGAAGACTGGCTAGAGTTGAGGACGAGTCAAAGTCGATGGCACGTTTGCTGCACTCAACAATATATACAAAAGCAAAATACAAGTAGGGATCGGTACAAGGAACAAGTACTGAGTAGGTATCATCGGCCAACTTAAAATAGAAAGCAACATATATCAAATAATATTATTAAATCAACTACAATACTCAACAGGTGGCAAGCAACAAACACACGAACCATTGGCCAAAACGCCAAGCGCATCTATGAGGACTCAAGCCTCCACACCATACTCATTTGGGAAATAGGTTCTTTAAATTTGAGTAAATTAACATAATTCAATATTCATTTTCTCCAATGTTACCGTGTCGGAACGTGACACTCCGATCCCCTAATGCTACCGTGTCGGAACGTGACACCTGATCCCCTATTACTACGTGTCGGAACGTGACACTCTGATCTCCTAATACTAAGTGTCGGAACGTGACACCCGATCTCCTAATTCTACGTGTCGGAACGTGACACCTGATCCCTTAATACTACGTGTCGGAACGTGACACCGAATCCCTTAATACTACGTGTCGGAAAGTGACACTCCGATCCATTTATCTCATGATTTTAGTTCATCAAGCCTTCTTTATGTCAAGGCGTCATCTTAGTAGAGAGGATTCATGATTAAACATTCAACAATATCAACCTTCTAATCCACCACAATTACACAACTACAACATACAAACCCACAAGCAAGCATATAGAAGACTTTACAATACCACCCAATACATATCAATCGCAATTAAGAGTTTACTATCAAATAGCATAAACCATAACCTACCTCCACCGAAGAATCGTGATCAAGCAAGCTACTTCTCAATGTCTTTGCTTTCCTCTTCGCTTCTCCCTTTGTCTTGCTCGTTCTCCCTCTCTTTTTCCTTCTCCAGATTCTTTTTCTTTTATCCTAATTATCAAATAATTCCTTAAGATAAATGTAACCCATTATTTATTTAAAGTTACCTCCTTCAACCCCCAAGTAAATATGTTTTTAAACTTACCCACTAATTTCAGACAGTTTGGCATGAATAGTCCAAAACACCCCTTAAAACTTTTAGCAGAATCCGACCCAGTCTAGGTTACGGCGCTCGTGACAGCCTGTTGTACCTGCGCCGGACCGTCCTGCAGGTTCGTCACAAAGTTCAGAGAGCCTATTTCAGTAAGGATGTTTGTGACGATCCGTCGTATCTACGATGGTTCGTGCTGCACTTCCGTCGCGAAGTTGAGAGAGTTGATCCCATAGCCCACAGGAAAATTACACAAGTGTGGGATGACGGAGTCCATGACGGTCTGTCGCATGATCCGTCGACCCAGTTAGTTTTTATCACAAATGATTCTACTGCTCGAAACGACTAAACATGTCGTTACATATAAGTTCCAAAATTCATATTGAAGTCAACTACTGCGAAGGAAAGTCGACTAGTCTATCTGATAGATCATATATTCCAAGAGAATGGCGATATAATAATAATTATCCTTAAAGTTTCATTCTCGATAAACATGAAGGAAATATCTGAAGTGATCTTCTCTAAGAAAATAAGTTTCCGTTGCATTTATATCTCAAATGAAACCTTATCGAATAAATGAAGAAACTATAGAGTAATCATGGGTGCAAGCAATGAAGGAATAATTTGATTAATGTGAAAGAAATTGAGTATGGACTCAAATAGAAAGAAAAAAATTACTCTATTATTGGAATCAAGTGGGTATTTCGAAAAAAACTAGATGAAAATGGAGAAGTTAATCGAAACAAAGTATTGTTATCCTCTAAAGGATACTCACAACAAGAAGGTATTTGCTACGATGAAACCTTTTTAACTGTATCAAACTTATAATCTATTCGAATTTTACTTTCTTACGCCTCTTTCAAGCATTTTATACTATTTCAAATGGATTTGAGAAGTGCGTTTTTAAACGGTTTTATAAAAGAAGTTGTTTTCAACCCCACCGTTTTAAATCCTTCTTGTCCCAATTTTGTGTGCAAACATTCCAATGCTATTTGTATACTTAAATAATCTACAAAAGCTTTGTATGAAAGATTGAGTTTGTTCATACTGCAAAATAATTTAGGGAAAATTTACACAACGCTCTTCATTGAAAGTTCTTATTAATACATTTTGATACTTCATATCTATGTTGATGATATTATTTTGGAAGTTTTTATCCTTCTTTGTGCGAGAATTTCGCAACACTAATGAAAGCAGAATTAGAAATGAGTCTTAGGGGAGAACTCACATTCCTTCTCGAACTTCAAATTAACCAGTCAACTAATTGAACATTCATTAGTCAAGAAAAGTACAATAAGTAATTGATTAAGAAGTTTGGACTCGAAAAGAGCAAAGCCTTTGGTACCCCAATGAGTACGCCACGTGTGTTGAAACTGATGCATCTGGAAAAGACATGGATGAAAAGATGAACCGAAATATAGTTTCACTACTAAAAAATAGTGAATACCTACCAAAAAATACCGACCTCCATAAGCCGAAAGAATATTGCTCGCTATTCAGTTCAGACCTCTAGTACTGACCTCTCCAGGTCAGCTTCAATTTCAGTTTGTAAAATTCATTATTTTATTTTCCAACTTCTGGAGTTCTCTTTAATATATTTGTTCATTTCTTATTTTTATTATTTCCATGTTTCAGAGATCAGCATATTATTTTTCAAATTTTAGAATACCAAAATCTGGAGGTAGATATTTTTATTTCTAATTTCTGAGATTTAAACCTCCAAAAGTTGGTATTTCATATTTTGAGATTCCAACCTCTGTAGGTCAGTATTTTCATTTCTTTTTTTTTTAGTTTCCGACCTCTGGAGGCCAATATTTCTATTTCTTATTTTTAGATTCCGACTTCCGGAGGTCGATATTTCTATTTATTATTTTTTAGGTTCCAACCTATGGAGGTCGATATTTTCTTCATATTTTTTAGATTCCGACATCCGTAGGTAGGTATTTTTATTTCTTATTTTTTAGATTCCGACCTTCGTAGGTCGGCATTTTTGTTTCATATTTTTTACATTCAAACCTCAGGAGGTCCGTTGTTTTAATTTATTTTATTGTTGAGATTCCAACCTCCGGAGGTTGGTATTTTTATTTATAATTTTTAGATTTCGACCTCCGGAGGTTGGTATTTTTATTTTATTTTTTGAGATTTCGACCTCTGGAGGTTGGTATTTCTGCTACAGAATTGGTAGCATTGAGTTACAATTTTAGTATCCCACTTGCATATTTATATCAAAACAACATAAAGAATTCAAAATAAGCAATTTCAAAATAATCTTCATCCAACTAAAAGAATTCCAAATGAGCTATTTTAAAATAAACTTCAATCAACAAAATCAACACAATATTTTCAACATATGCATTAAACTATTTCAGAAAAAACTTCATTCAACTTCAAAATAAACAAAAATACGATCAAACGATTCCAATAATATGAAAGTCTAAAATGTCAATAAAATATAAGTACTCCTTATCACCATCACTCTCCTTATCACCCTTATCATTATTATCACATTCATGATCAACTCCATCTTCATTGCTTGCAGGACATGTAGGAAGTATTTTTCCTGATTCAAAAGAAAAGTTGGTTGGTCCTAAAGTTTTGCATACCTCTTGTTCTTTGCTTCTTTTAATACCGCAATCTCCACCTCTATCTTCTTCTTTCTATCGGTTACAATAGCAAGCTCTGCATTGAGAAAAGCTATGTAACCCTCCATTGCAGATATTGTCCCGTTATCCCTTCCATTGAATTTATAGGATGGTGAACCACAACACCAAGCCTGCTTCTTTTGATATGTCCTTTCTCGATAGCCGTAGCTTTAATCGGTTCACCAACACTTTGTTTACAAAGATTCTCCTTTTCTTCATGTGTAAATCATGTATCCCAGCTCTCAAGAGGTCGAGTACTACGATATTCCGGGGACATATGTATAAACCTATCCTTTAATTTAAACAATGAATTGTACTGATAAGAATGTATTATATACAAGAAAGAGAAAAAAAGATAAACTTAAATAGAGTTCTTACATATGTTTCTTGAGCATGTGGATCAATTCATCTTTCTTTTTCTTCGGGGTTTGTACTCTTCTTGACATTAGTAACCTTCGACATCTATTCTACAACTACCGACCTACCCAACTCTTTTGTTTGCAAATAACAGAAGTATTATTTATTTTCCAAAAACTACTTATTAAAAACGAAAAGGAAATATTTTACAAAATTAAAAAAGTATATCATTCTTTCCTTCCTAGTAACTAGGCTAATAGCTCCTCTGGTGTGCAAAGATCCTCCTGTTTTGATGCGCGAGCTATCTTCCTAATTCACTCCTCTTCTCAAACTTTTAAACAGTACCCCAATGTTCCAGTAACAGATCCCCTCGTGTTGTTACTATAAACTTAGGAATTCTATTATTTTTTCGACATTCACTAATTTTTCTAGAAAGCAACTTTAAATTTTTAACCTTGATGTTTTCTTTCACCTCATCCTCATGTTCGGGAACCGATACACAATATTTATTTAATGAAAAATGACTAAAATTTTATTATTCAAATGAATAGCGAATTTAAATGTACATGATGTTATTTTAATTGATACACATTCGTACCTTAAATTCATTGAACATCTGCCCCCTGTTTTTAATTTGAATCAAACCCCAAATCAGGTACACACCATTATAGTTAGTACCGTTGCACTTCAAAAATAATCTTGACATACCCACATACGGACATAAGCTAAAATATGAGTTCATTGACAGATAATGATAAACAAAAAATAATCAATCAGTTATTAAAATATAAAAAGACAAATAAAAGATGAAACATAATTAAATCAAACATTCATCCTAACGGCTCGATGACAAGTCTACAAAAATTGTGTCTATCGCCTTCCTGAGGAAAACGTGCATATGAGTGTTGGGTGGTGGAAGTATTATTCTCCAAGCCATTGGATTCAAGATGAAGATTTTAAAATCCAATTGATCCACTATTAGTATTCAAATTATGCACTGACTAGCATTAGCTGATGGTATGGTAGATAGAATAAAAAAACCGACTTCATGAAGTCGGTATCACACTAAATATTAAGATATATAAAAGTAATCATATTAAATAAATAATGTTGACATAAAGAGGTATAAATATATATATATATATATATATATATATATATATATACATATATATAAATATATATACTTTTTAATTATATAAATTCAATTTTATTGATCAGTGAAAGTTTATCAATAACAAATCTAATCAATAAATCTCTTTAAATTGATGATCGATATTTATTTAATTGATAATGTATTTCGTATATAATTAATTAGTTTATTTCATACTCATAGGAAGTATTTTTTACATGTCATTATAATTAGATAGTTATAACTACATTTGACATACATTCAAGATCGAAACTATATAGTAATGTTATCTCTCATTTCATACAAAAATATATCATATGTTATCTCTTTACCTCTGCATCATAACATGAGATATTAAGTTCATGATAAGACGATGTACTGATAGTTTAGTACATTACTCTATAAATATAAGTATAATTATATCCTAATTCATATCAACATAGTTTCATACTTTAAATATGAATTACGAATATATTTCTCTTCCACGAACACTTTTTAAACAATTAATAGTATGCTTAGTATTATTCTAAATAATAAAAACTATAATTGACAGAAATATCTTAAACAAACTGACCTCCGGATGTAGCTTTGATTAATATGAATTAGATATAATAAAAAAAATATTGATCTTATCAGGTCTGTCTCACATTAAATTATAAGAAAAATAAAATGAATCATATTAAAAAAAATATTGACATCGAGAGGTCGGTAGTTTATATAAGTTTATTTTTTAACTTATATAAAATGACATAACACATATATTAGGCCCTAAAAAATTTTAACTTTGAGCTCAAACTTTCATAGTGAACTAATAGGCACTTAAACTCTCCTATCTTTCAATAAATAAACATGCGATTTTTGGAGGCAAAGTGTGTGAAATGCAAACGATCCCACGTGTATTAGTGAGTCAATTAATGACTGCCTACTAACTAAACATTTTACATGTCCTTTTTTATTTAAAAAAATATCTTATATGTCATTTTGAAAGTAAAAAGCAAATAAATTAATTTTAATTAATATAAAAGAGATTTATGAAAGGCAGAATTGTCATTTCAACATTTTTACCTTTGTGGGCTTCGAAAATTACCCCTCACTAGCGCAGAATGCGTGAATTTCACGCATTTTGCCAGGTAGGAAACACGTCTTTATTTATTGAAAGATGGGAAAGATAAAGTGCCTCTTTATGCACTATGAATGTTTGGGGTCAAAGTTAAAATTTGAAGCCATGTTTATGGTTTAATATATGTATTATGCCTATATAAAACCGTCACCCAGAGTACGATTTATTTTAAGTTAATTGAAAATATTATTTTTCTAATAGTCATGATATAAATATTTAAATTAAAACTACATAAATTGCATAATATTTAATTTTACCAATTTTCAGAAGTTGGTGTTATAATATTTTTTGTTTTTTATTCATGCAAAACAGTCCTCATGAGGTCCAAATTTAACTAAAATAACATCACTGACCTCATGAGGTCGATATTTTGAATGAAGAAAAAATACCGACCTCATAGATGAAATAAAAATACTTACTTCATGCTGATAGTATATGGATGAAATAAAAATACCGACCGTATGATGTCGGTTTTTAAATTTCGATGAAGTATATGATGTCGGTTATTGAATTTCAATGAAGTAAAAGTGCCGATCCCATGAGATCGATATTTGGATGATAGATAAATAACGACCTTATGAAGACGGTATTTAGATGAAGTAAAAAATACCGACCTCATAAGGTCAATATAGGGATGGAGAGAAAATACCGACCTTATGATGTAAGTTATTTGGATGAAATAAAAATAATGATCTCAGTAGGTAGGTATTTGAATGAAAGATAAATACCAATATCATAAAGTCGGTATTTAGATGAAGTAAAATTATCGAACTCATGAGGTTGATATTTGGATGAAGAAAAAATACAGATTTCATGAGGTCAATATTTGGATAAAATAAAAGTACCGACTTCATGATGTTAGTATTTTGATGATGTAAAAATACCTACCGCATGATGTCGATATTTGAATATGGATGGAAAAAAAAATACCAACCTCATTAGGTCGGTATTTGGATAAAATATAAATACCGATCTCATGATGTCAATATTTTATATTAATAAATATTCTAATTTACATAAAACCGTGATCCAATTTATATAATGATCAATTTAAAATATTATGGAACTCAATATATATAAATATTTTAATAAAAATTGATACAATTATATACTATTAATTTTATTGACGTCCAGATGTCGGTATTATATTTTTTTGTTTTTTATTTTACTTAAAACAGTCCTTCAAAAAAGATTTAAATAATATTAAATCAAAATATTTCTCAACTTTATATTTTTATTTAATTGAGGAAAATCAAAATATGTTTATTCATTTATTTTATTTATTTCCGACATCTAGAGGTTTATTTAATTAATTTTTTCCCCTAAAAAATACGGACCCTCTAAGGTTGGAATATTTTCTCCTCTTTTTGGTGCAACAACCCTAAAAATGAATAAGATAAGAAATGCTTAATGAGTCAAGAATGCATATGATTAGACCAAGGTTCACACAGATTGATGCGCGTAGACAAATGACTCTTACTTAAACACTTCTTTTATTTATTTATTTTTTACTTGTTTTCTACTTTGACCGAGTAATTTTTATTATTCACTATTTATTTTCTTCCATTTTTTTTTAAAATTAATCCTTTCAACCCCACTTTTCGGGACATTACTCGTACTGGCCACCCTCAACTTTTGACTTTGCCATGAGTCGAGGTACACAATACCCAAGATTAGGTCAGGGCCAAGAAGACACCGGTTTCTAGATTAGCCACCCTCAACTTATGCATTCGGCCTAAGTTGAGGTGCATAGTATAAGGAGGAACCAGGGATAACACATTATACCCAGGGAAGATGAGTGGGGGTAGAAAAAAGATCCATTGTAAGCTCAAAATATTTGGATCATAAAGGGATCAATTTAAATTGGTTTTCTTTTATTCTAGGCTAAAGATTGTCTAATTTGAACAAGAGCCTATGATCCTTTTCTGATAGTCTAACACACATTTCTTTTTGCAGGACTAAGTGGGCAAGTTCTAGCTAGGTACAAATAGTGGAACAATAAACTTTCCTCACACTCTCTTAACACCTCATGACCCTACCAGATTATCGGACCCCTAGTTCGAGTGTTAGATTAAAGGTCATGCAATGGTGCATATCTAAGTCATGCATTGATCCAACACATTTAACATTCACTATGTCTAATCGTGCAAGCATTCTCTTTCGAACGAGATATCATTCATATTTAGCCATCATGCTTCAGATTTCACATTCATACTTTGTACAAGATATTAAACATGTTTGTTCAATAGTAAAATAATATGTCTCTTGGGGCAAAAGAACATACACAAGAAAATCACCAACAGAGGATCGTGAGTTGGGATAATTTTTACTTTACCCTGACACTCAGTTTCCATTCACCCCACCCCCAACAAAAATATATGAAATTGTCCCCAATACATAAAAAAATAAAGTAAATGTAGTAGGTAAAGTAAACCTGAGGCGCATAGCGCTAAAGATCAACAAGACGGCGGGTCCGATTTCCCGGAGCTCGCTCCCTCAATAGTAGGGTTACCATCAATGGTGCCCAAAATTTTTTTTATACCCTCAATTGTGCTCCTCTCAACATTTGACAAACCTAGAGCTAGACGCCTCAGGAGCTAACTCACGAGCCCTCATCGGCCGGGCTTCCTCATTAAACAACGAATCTTTTCCTGTAGACTACATCTCAGTACGATACATCTTCCAAGACTGGTTCTCCTCACTGTTTCTGGATCGGTGCCTCTTGGCACGCTCACATGGAGGGGGTGGTGGTGTAGTAGTGATAGTGAACACTGCAACAAGCACTGTATCCTCTACAAGATCCGCAGGTGCGGCCTTAGGCTCGGATACCCTTATGTCTAAGATAGTATTAATATCAACCCTCAAACATACCATATCCAGCTGAAGATTCGTCGAATCAATGGTACGGTATAGGCGTGTGAGGACCTTAACTAAAAAGCATCGAAGCACTAGTGGACTTCTTGGATCCTCCTCCCCATCTGTTGATCTACCTTCTTCTAAATTAGGTCCTTCTCTACCTCCTTAATTTTTGTCATGCCCCAAGCTACCCCTTAAACGTGGAGACGAAACGTAGAACCACAAGTGAACCGAAGCAAACTCTGATGGCATGATTATTAGTATACTAACGATAATAAACTGATGCGGAAGCTAAATCAAAATTCAATCTTAAAAGATAGGGAAAACCCACATTCTATAACTAAGATATTTGAAAACAATAAGTTAATACAAATGAAATATTAACTCAATACTAAGCTGAATTTAACTATGACAGAAATAAGCCTCTAAAAACTGGACTATAAATACTAGGACAAGCCCCATCTAAATTTAACAAATATGAAACTAAATAACTGAAGACTGAAATAAAACTAATTACTCTTGTCCTCGGAGAATGAGGACTCACCACTCAATTAGCTAAACTGGAGATTGAAAAATCAATCTATGCTTGATCAGGATACTAAAAACCTAAACCTACATAACGAGAAGATATAGCACACGTATGCGTCAGTACTTGAAAGGAATGAGCATGTAGGATAGAGTAAAGCTGAAGTGAAATATAAGTTAACAAGCACAAGAGCAAGTATAATAATCTAAACATGACATACTGATTTCTGAGATAACATGTTGCAATGGCCAATTTATAATATGCTGAAATGGAATACTGAATGTACTATTAAATGGGTAATGCAAAGAGTATGACTGAACTTTGGGAACTACTAATAACTAGTCAGAAAACCACAAGAGCTAAATGTGGAGACTGATGTATATGCTTCTTTGAGAGGAACCAACATACCCTGCCAAATGTATAAAGGTATGCTCGAGTGATCACTAAAGTTATTTCCCACAAATGGGACTTACGACCTACTTGAGTAGTAGTTCTGGGACTATTCGGTACGCTAAAACATAGTACAACTCGGTATTATGATACTCCCAATGAAATCTTTAAATTAACTGATTATGTTTGAGTTTCTGTAAATAATGCATTGCTCGAAAATGAACATCAAAACTAAGAATGGAACAATTAATATGGTAATTATGCATTTATAACTAAGGCATGTATATATGAGGTATGTGAAATATTTGACCTAGCAAGTGTAATTTAAGACCTAAATAAAAACAAAGCTAGAGTTATGTAATCCACGCTATAATTTGTGTAATATCATGATAATCTGATTTGGTACATAAATTTTAACTAAATCATGAAGTTTTGATGTAATTCTAGGAACCCTAGGTTTAATCATGATAAGAGAATCAATAAGTGATTGAAAAAATAGGGACCCAATGGATGAAAGGAACCAACTAGTGAAATACCACATACTTGGTGATGAAATCCACAGAAAAATACTTCAGTTTCAGAGCAGGAACTGCTGGAGCTTGTGGCGTTGTTGACCTAGAGTTCATGAGGTTTTTTCTCCTCTCCTGTTTCTAATTTTCCAGGCTTTGATTTAATGATTTGACTTAGATATGTTTTAATTATGTTTTTAGGCTTAAACTGACTAAATATGATGATGCATGGTCAAAACGACGTAACCTAGGATTTAAATGAAGTAGGAAAGGTCCAAAAGACCCTTCTGAAAGTTGATGTCTGATCAATCGATGGCCAGGACTGACGATCTGTAAATTGACCAACGCTTTGTCAATTGAGCCTTTTTCGAGAGGCCTTAACTAAAATGGACATAACTTTCTACTCGGACGTCATCTAATATCAAGGTTGGTGTCTATGCAAAGATAGTTTAATTATATATCTGTGGGTAGATCATCAGACACCTAATTTTTTTTGTGATAAGACTTATAATCAATTGAAGTTTACCAAATTGCATTTCCCCTTAACTGTATGCTAATTTCCCACCTACTATAAAACCTACGGACCGAGCTGGTAATCGGTAGCTCTTGCCAGAGAGTGGGTGAAGGGAGTCCTTATCGATGTCAATGGACTACGGGCAGTAGTCTGACATACATACCGTATGTCCGTCCCTCAACCAACACTTAAAAAAATTTCTAAGGCTGAGATGTTTGGGAGTTTCTGATACCATCGATAATTGAGTAGGCTGGACTATGGGTTAGGCTACGATCCATCGATGAACACATAAGTTGTACCTACACATTTTTTGAAAATAGATTTTTGGTCTATTTTGGCAACGAAGTGTTACATTATCTCACCCTTAAGAATATTCGTCCTCGAATGAAGACAAAACTAGATGAAATAGTGGGTGAGAGCTGCAACCCTAATACTAAACACTAAGAACTGAGTTTCTGACTTAATTGAGTTCCGAGAACATGCAAATACTCTAAAAATTCAAGTAAAAATTGAGGGAATTTGATTCTAAGAGTAAATTCAAGAATGAATGAGTGGAAAACTTAAGAGGAACTATTACCTCAAGGATGAGTGGAATCGGAAGGAAAGAGGTGAGGATACTTGGATTTCATGGCTGCTTCTGCTTCCCAAGTCGATCCCTCTACCAACTAACTCCTTCACAAAACCTTGACTGAAGCGACTTCTTTGTTCCTCAACCTCCTAACCTGACGGTCAAGATTCTAAACTGGTGCATCCTCATAAGAATGACTATCTTTAACTGTCACACTCTCTAATGACACTATAGAGGCTTGGTCACCCACAAACTTCTTCAAGAGTGAGACGTGGAAAACCAGAAGCACTGCTACTAATTTTGCTGCCAGCTCTAATTCATATACAACCTTGCCAACCCTTTTAAAAATCTTGTAAGGTCCTACATTTCTAGGAGTGAGCTTCCCTTTCTTTTCAAATCTCATCTCCCCTTTCATAGGTGAGACTTTCAGAAAAACCCAATCATCAACATGGAAATCTAGTTCCCTTCTCCTTACATCTGCATAAGATTTCTGACGATTTTGAGTTGTTTAATGTCTTTGTCTGATGAGTTGCACTTTCTCCATAGCATAATGGATACAATGTGGCCCTATCAAGGCTGCTTCACCTATTTCAAACCAACAAATAGGAGATCTACATCTATGCCCATATAAAAGCTCATATGGGCCATCTGAATGCTTGAATGGTAGTTATTGTTCTAGGCGAACTCAATAAGAGGAAGGTGGTCATCCGAACTACCTTTGAAATCGATTACACATTCTCTAAACATATTCTCTAGCGTCTGAATGGTACGCTCTGCCTTTCCATCCATTTGCAGATGAAATGTTGTGCTAATGTTAACTTGATTACCAAGACCTTTCTCACAATAATCTGACAATTGAAACTTCACAATCTTCTGAGTCAACCTATTCAATAGTGAGGCTATGGATGAAAATCCTTGCACAAAACTTCTATAAAAACCCGCTAGAACTATGTAACTTCTGATATCTGTAGTAGAGGTAGGTCTGGGCCATTGATTCACTACTTCTATCTTCTTCGAATCCACTCTAATCCCTTCGCTAGACACTATGTGACCAGGGAAATCAATGGATTTCAACCACAACTCAAATTTGCTAAACTTAGTGAATAACTGGCGATCTTTGAGATTCTGCAAAACAATTACCAAATGACTTGCGTGTTCTTCCGTCTATCAACATTTAAAAAATTTTCGTGGGCTGAGATATTTGGGAGTTTCTGATCCCATCGACAGTTGTGCCGGACGGACTGTGGGTAAGGCTACGGTCCGTCGAAGGTCACATTAGTTGCACCTGCATATTTTTCTGAAAAACTGATTTTTGTCTTTTTTTTGCTACATGGTGTTGCATAAGGCGAGGTTTAAACATTGAGTTTAAAACTTACTTTCTATCTTGTTAGTAGAGATTCTGGTTTGTTTAGGGATTATTCCAATTTATAACGGGATATTGTCAATCTAACTTAGACTATTTTCTTAGTAAATTAAACAATAGAAAAATTAAATTTCCATTGAATACTTTAAACTCACCCAAGAGAATTCAACACACAACATAAACTTAAAATAAACATCAACTCACGAATCCCTAATTTGGTGATGCTTCTCGAGTTTCTTCTTCACATATGAGTAAGCATCATGTCCAACATATATACTTCTCAGTCTAACATGGACTTATTCCTTAGAAGACAAGAAATTCTACTAGCTAGACATAAAGCAAGTTTCCACTTAATGTGTCTATCTCACGAAAGGAAATACAACAAACAAAATAACTTAGAAGTAAACATTAACCAAAGAATAGTAAATTGGGTGATGCTTCTTCAAGTTTCGTCTTCACAAATAAGGAAGAAACATGTCCATCATATTCTCAATATAACTTGGAGTAATTCCTTTAAAAGAAAGAAATTCGTAAAAGTAACCTGCATTTCACCCTCTTCTAATAGTACATCATAAAACTTAATTGTCATCATGTGATTAAATGTGATATCGAAGAAGCTTGTAAAAATCTCATCAATAACCTCATGGGGCACGATACAAAATACTTTCCATCACTAAGGTTACCTACTGATTCCTCTTGTATCAAAAATTTTGGTCTCATATATCCCAAAAAAGGTTAATTGAGATAGGAGTATTAGTTGTAGCATAGTTAAATTTACAGCCGAACATTTGTACTTAAATTTAATAAAAATACTATTTTTATATATATTATCAAATGACTGCTTTAGTGTTGAAGAAAGTATCAAGTGTTGTCTATTGATTTATAATGTTGGGAAAAACACATGGCATTCATATTGTTTTATGATGTAAGCACTCAGCACAATAAATTTTTAGTACAATTTGTATAAAATCACAAATTAAAACTTCTAAGTTCTCTTCAAATTCTATACAAAAAATACCTTATATGTGTTTAATTTAACCTAATCCAGAAAATTTTATATCAAGAGTTGAAAATGAAAGAAATCAATGTGAATGTCATATACAAATGATGAACCTTTTCTTTTATTGTTAGAGTTGTGATATGTTTGTTTGTTTATCTTGTAGCATATACTCTGAGCTTAAGAATCATCTTCATATGAACAAAGACTAATTTTATAACCTTCTCGTGATCGACATAGAAACCTTACCGTTAATTTAATCGACGACATTCAAAATAGGTTGTCTTTTCGAGATATTGTAAGAACTAGTAGACTTTCTAAGGATTGTTAATATACCTGCCGTTGAATTCTCCAGGTGAAATTTGATCAGGCGTTCTGGGAAATAGTAGAGGGCTGGACATCTCCTACCATTGGATTTATTCCCATTCTCAATGGTTTCATCAGGTTTATATACGAATAACATTGAAAGGTACCCTCGACATTACGAGTCCAAAAGTATGTCCTATCGATTGGGTTTTGCTCGACACAAGTCAGTGATTCTTCTTCATGTTTTTTCCTCACAGATAAGGAAGGGTCATGTCTAGTATAAATACTTCTCGGTCTTACTTGGACTAATTGACAAAGGTAATTTTCCACTCTACTCTTCAAGCTTTCCCAAAGAAATTTAACACACCAAATAACTTTGAAATTAATTAAATTTAATAATCCCAATTTAGGTGATGCTTCTTCGAGTTTCTTATTCAATGATAAGGAATGATCTTGAACAACATATATATTTCTCAATCTAACTTGGACTAGTCCCTTAACACAGAAGAAATTTCTACTACCCATAAAATAAGCTCCGTAAGAGAAATCAACACACAACATAACTTCGAAATAACCAATCAAAGTCTCAAATCATACATCATTTAAGAACAACAATGAAATGTAAAAACCATCTTTGTTCCAAAAAGAGTATTTAAAACGCTCATCCAGGTTCACAATCCTATGTTCAAAAACATATTAAATCTGTATAGTACATTAACGCAAAGGCAAAACACAACCTTACTACTCCATAAAGCAAATGTTTTTTTTTTGTTTGCATTTACAAAACATTTTAGGCAATGATTAAGCAGAATTTTGATAACGATAATAGGTAACAAGATATATAATTTCTTTTTTAGATGATTCCCATTGAAACTTTGTTATCTTCGCGAGAACATTCAATGATTTGTAAGTTTCCATTTCACTAGGCTTGATTTCTATTTTAACCAGTGCTGGATCCTTTGCCAATAAAACCTTGATTAGATTCATTTTACCCTCTTCTAATAGTACATCATAAAACTTAAGCATGCTCAGATTATTAAATATTATGTCCAAGAAAAATCATGAAAAAACCATCAAATTCATTACATATGAATATAAAAGCATGGAAAGTATAAAGAGAAAAATAAATATTATGACAACTTCAATTTCAATTTCTTCCAAATTGGTAGAGTTCTGTATCATGCAAAGAGTAAACAAAAGCTCAAAAAAATCTCCAAGAGTGCTCAAAGATATGAATAGACGTTTCAGACAGTTAAGAGCGGATGAATGCTTTGTTGGTATAAATTCAGTTTATCCAATATCGACTTACGAATAAAATTATAAAGATCAAGATGCAAAAAAGAGAAGTACATGTATGGAAATACAAGTGAAATGAAGCAATATTACCCCAATATGATCCCGGCTGAAATACTCGAGAGTAGGAATAGAAGAAAAAATATTGTCAAAATCATCTTTTTCCTCTAGAACTAATTCTTTAGGCTCATAAGGAATATAGGAAATAAAAGGGTACATTTCCTAGATACATAAACTATGTATCGCAATGAAATACAAATGATCTTAGCATAGGAGCAATAATAATCGGGAGGTACTGATTGTCTATGTCTTTTAGAACCAAATCCTCAAGTAATGAGAAATTAGAGATCAAACTGTCAAACGTATTCGAATATAATATTACAAAATTTCTAATTTTAAGCTAATCAACTTATTAAATACCTGAAAGAAGCATGTAACATGGATTTCACATTCCATGAGAAACAAATGCCTCAATGTTGAACAAATAAAAAAGAAATAAGTGATGTAATATGGTGGATTAGTAAATGGATGTTTAAGGAAGAAATGTTGAATGAAATATTTGTGGAGCAAATGTATCAAAAGATATACATGAGGACATACTTTTAGACTACTAATGTCAAGGGTTTTCATTGTTATTCGTATATGAAACCTGAGAAAAAATCGAGAATAGGAATATATCCAATGGTAGGGAATATCAATTCGTCTGGTGTTTTGCAGATCTTTTGATCAAATTTCATCTCTTGAATTCTACAGCAACTATATCGCCAATCCTTACAAAATGTTTTAGTTCTTACAACATCTAAAAAAGATAACTTATTTATAATGTCATCGATTAAATGAATGGGTAGGTTGTAGTTTATCAGGAGAAGGTTAATGTAGTCTTTGTTCATCTGGAGGAATGATAATCTGTAGAAAATAGACAATAATACAATTGGCAAGGTCCGTGTATATGCTACACGACCAACAAATAAATGTTCATCGCCTTTATTCAATTAACTTGTCTCAACTCTAATAATAACAGAAAAGGTGCATAATTTGTAGATGTCATTTTCTTTAATTTCTTTAATTTGCAACTCTTGATGTAAAATTCTATGGCTTAAGTTAAATAAAACACATATAAAGTATTTTTGTATATAATTTTAAGAGAACTTAAAGGTTTAAATTAGTGATGTTATACTTATTGTACTATAAAAATATAGTATTGAGTTCTCACATAAAAATACTATATGAATGACATTTGTTTATCGTAGCATTATAAATCAATCGATAACACTTGAAACTTTCTTCAACACTAAAGGAGTCATTTGGTAGCATATATAAAAATTGTATTTGACCCTTAACATTTTTGCTTTCGTACAACTAATATTGGTATTACAATTAACAATTTTTTAGAATATATGACCCTTAAAATTTTTGCTACAAGAAACAGAAAATAATAATTTAGTTAATTACACACTTAATTTAAATATTTTGGTGAAAGAGAAGAAAAAATACATCATGAAATTTTTATTTATGTAAAATCTATTAATAAGAACACCAAAATCATGTGAAATAATATTATTTTGTTAATGCAAAGATTCGTATCCGAACACATAATTAAACCTAAAACAATCAAGAGTTTACTATTGAACGAGGTGATAATTACTATTTAAGACTAAGCCATAAGTCCATATGTCTTAAATCTATTTTTTCTCAATATAGCATAATTATTTCTTAATAGTATAATTATTATAAAAACTACACTTTTCTTCATAATGTAATTATTAGAAAACTACAATCTTAAGAAGAAACAGGTTTGACATAAATTAATTTTCTTGCTACTATTACACAATGAATCAATGTATAACATAGTTCTTTTTTGAAAAAACAAATATTATTGTTATTATTGTTGATTTAGTTAGGGTTTCTTTAGAGTGTGGCTCAATTCCATTAAACATGAGGCATACGCCTTAGGCCCCCAAAATCGAAAGAAAATTTGTTTTAGTAAAAATAAATTTATCTCACGCTTTTTGTATCAAAAACAAAGAATTTTTAATTTGCTTCGGAACTCATTTTTATAGATCCATTTATAAATTCAACTTCCACATTGTATGGTTAAGATCATAAAATATAAAACTATTTTTATCAAAAAGATTGAAATAACTTTAATCTCACGTCAAAAAAGTAATAAAAATTTATGCCTCAAACTTCTTTTTGGATTTAGACCACTAATTAGATTGAAGTGCCACTGAGTTTATTCATTAATTATGTGTACTATCTAATAGTAAAATTTTCACTTAAAAAATACGTATGTTGAATATTTTTTACTTTTCATTTGATTTCACCAGTCTCTACACCACCTTAACATCAAACAAGGTGTATTTATTACATTCAAATAGTTGTAGGAGGTATTAGGACATGTAAAGAAAATGTGCTATCCTTAAAATTTCGACCATAGATCAAAAGAGTATTTATTCTTTCTTTTTTAAGAAAGAAATAATACGTAAAACTTGATTATGTTTTTCCATAACTTTTTCCTAACATTATATATCGAATCTATAAAAAAAAATTGTGTTGTAGCTAATTAAATGTCCATTCTTAATACTATTTTCTTTCTTCAATCTTAATAGTGTTTGTATAAATTCTTATGTAATAATAGAACATAAAAATCTTTGTCTATAACAAGCAAAAATGAGCTTAAAAATTGAAGACTTCAGACGCACCAATAAACATAAAAGAAATATTGGTTTAAGCTAGATTCAGACCCTAGTTTTTTGAGTGATTTCTCTAGCACAAGGATAGCTCTACACTCATTAAGAGTGCAATGTTAATTATATCTTTTTTATTGTCAGAGATAGATATACATGTATATGCACTCACATATATGAATGTGGGTAACACTGCAAAAAAATAGTGTTTAACGACGAAACCAATTCTGTTACTATATAATGACATATTTACAATGAATCAGTCATTTTGTTGCAATAATTACAAAGAGTTTGTTGAGTTATAACATAGTTAAGGATTGGCGAAGGAATATGGTTTTTGTCACTAAAGAATAGCAAGAAATTTTCGCACGTTAAATATCGCTACGAATTTTACAACAAAGTAGGTGTTACAAATTTAATAAAATATTGTGATAGAATGAATGACGAAAAATTTTTGCTCGAAATACAAATACATTTTAATGGAATTTAAATTATGTAATGACAGAAATTTTTATCGCTACAATTTAATGTAGGTAATTATATTTGTTTGTAGTGACGGATGTCATAATCTGTCACTAAGTTGTTGCTAGTTTATTTACCACGTAACACTCTTCAGTCCATAGAGAACACAAAAAGAAAACAAAATATTATAATCCCTAAAAATATGGTTTTCTAGCAAGATCAGCAGCTGAGAGATTCTCTCATCTATCAAGAATTGCTCTTATCCCTTCTCCTTTCAATTTCTCTATTCTCCTTCTCCTTTCAATTGGTTCTATCTCACCTCCTTCATCTATATGTGAAAGGTGAGCTTCTGCTTTTTCTAATTTCTCTTTTTTCATCTGTTCGGTGAGCTTCTAGTGCGGTGAAGAGGCGGATGTTGACTTCTATTTGGTGAAAAATAACTCGGGGAAGAGGATGGGGTTATCAGGGTAGACCATTAGTATTCAGCAAACTTTCTTGGATATGTTATGTTAAGCTAATGATGCATACATAATGAGATTCTTGTATCTATTTATTTTATGTTCTCTTCTGATTTGCCCTTTTAGTTGATACCCTTTTTTCAAAACAACAACTAGTAAAAAACTCTTATGTTTTTCTCAGAACACTTAATGATAGTGTATTCAAATAAAGAGTATACTATGTACTTCTACAGATTTAATGCTTATTTCGTTTTACATTGCTTTTCGCAACATAAAACTTTTGCTATTTTTTAAAACAACTTCTCTTTCCTATATTTTTTGAACATGTGCTATGTGTTAGGTTGTTGGGTTTAAGAGAGAACCCATTAGTTTAACTTATCAGGAAAAAAAAGGAAGAATTAGCTTATCAATTTGCTCCACTTCTTCCTCCTCATCTTGTGCCTCGTCATCTTCTGCCTCATCATCTTCAACAAATTTGGCAATATCATCGACAACATCATTATCATCTACCACATCAATAGCTTCTAGGTCTATTAGTTCCGACAGCTGATCATAACATTCAGTTAATCATTGCCCATGAAAGCGGCATTTACATAGTTCTGTATTTCCTTCATGCAACTTTAGACGTAAGATCAACTCATCAAGCTTTTCATTGACCTGCAAAAATAAAACAATAAAGCTTTTGAAGAATGACATGGATTTGCATAAAATCTCAAGACAACTACTTACAGTTAATACACTTGGAAAAATATATACCTCTTCTTATTCTTCCTCAACCGGAGGAAGCCAAAGTGGCCTGCCTATTGAGCAATTTATTCTCCTTGCTTTATGCACTCGTTGGTAGAGAGAATTTCTGGTTCCATATGTTTGTAGACCTTGTACTTCTAGTTCATCCATTAATTCTGATACAATCATTTTACCAAAACCTTTTGGTTTGAAGGCACTGTGTTCAGGTCATTTGATTACTTTCCTCAATGTCTCGTTAAAACGTATGTAATCATACTCGGATAGTTTCCCCAAATTTGAAGGTCCTTCATTGAGTAAGGTTTTTAAAAGCTTCCGGTGGTGCAACCTCCACTCTTCAAATCAACTTTTCTTAAAAGGGGTTTCCTTGGAATTGAAATATATAGACCTTGTTGCATTAGGATCTAAAGGTGTTTTTGCCCTTCTCGGGACCCATCATATGCGTCACTTCTGTGTCCATCTTCAGCACCATACCTGAATGTTACGACAAACTAAATCACATATTATAGTGGAAAACCAATTCTAGAAATCAAAGCAAAACATTATCATAATAAACCTAGGGAAAATCAAGGAATGTACAAACAAACAATTAGAAAAAAAACCACCATTAAACATGATATAGGACATGGCGGTCCATTATTAGTACAATTACCACACCCACTATCTGGAAAAGCTAAAAAAATGTGAGCTTATTAACTAAAAAAGAAAAGAATAGATGTGATAATAATGTGCACCTGGAGGGTAAAAAGATAATGAATTAGAGGTTATATAATCTTCCTATGAATATTCCCAAAACCCCAAAATCATGGAAGTCTAATTTTCATAAAAATGGTTAGTTTCCTCAATAGTAAAACATTAGGAATAATCAGCTTGCTGTTGTAGTTGTATTTATTGGTGCAATTTTTATCCTATTTTAAACTTTAAAATTTTTCGATATAATTTGAATGTTCTTTTGATGCAATTCTAGCGTAGTATTAGCGAGAAGCTATTAATACTATTTGGATGTAATTCAATTGTTGTTTTTAGGCTTTTCTCGTGCAATTTTAGTCTTGTTTTGGTATTATTCTACTGTTTTATTACCGTGACTCTAGTGTAGTTATTTTTTATGCAACTATAGTCCGGTCATAATGAGAATTATTGTTGTTGTTTAGTGTAATGTAACCTCGATCAAGTACTCTCCAATATGATACATCATAAAAGCTTGATGTAGCATATTGACGGTACGTGACTGAGCTAGCTTCAAAAAGTCAATCCTCAACATCTATTTAATGTACTCACGGTTATGGGTTTCTCCCCACATAGAGTATGATAAATATCCATATAGGTCGATCACTGATTAACATAGCGAGTGTTTGGGTAGGGTGTTGGGGAGGGGGATTTCCGTG
Source organism: Solanum chmielewskii (assembly GCA_027704785.1). NCBI lineage: Eukaryota > Viridiplantae > Streptophyta > Magnoliopsida > Solanales > Solanaceae > Solanum > Solanum chmielewskii. Next base: position 10,078,242 of record JAKWIX010000318.1, on the reverse strand, counting down.
AAAAGGTAGTTGTCATTGTCTTTGTGGTAGACTTCCCCATTAGCATATAATTATTGTCCATACACGTGCAACAAAGAGTCCGAACCCCATTCTTTCATAATGCTAATACTCTGGTACTACTTTTGTTGGTGTGAGTATAATTATATGTTCCCAATAATCTGTGAGTATAATTGACAATGTAGGTGCACTAGATAGTCCATCTTTTTGTAACGAGGTAGTTCTTTCATTCTTAAAAGCTTGTGTATTTTCTGCATTTTCTTTCAAAATTTGGTTTGTTCCATATCTTTAATACTTTCTCATTTTCTCTACTTATTATAGGAAAAATATGAAGAAATATTAAAGAAAAAAACATTTTCAGAAACTGATATTGATCAATATGAAGCATATTACCAAGATGCCAGGGATAAAAGAAAAGAAGAATATAGTGTCTTGGATTTGAAGAAAAATATTATTATGAGTAGAATCTTTGTGGCACATCATCATTATAACTTCCATGTCTCACTCAACATCGACAACAGATATGGACGAGTTTGTAATGAAAATGACATATGCACTAACTAGTTATTTTTTTTCTATTATTGTTTAGTAGGTGCAAGAATCGATTACTCTATTCGGCAATCCATCGACTGCGGCACCCATGCCTCCTGCTAGTAATGAGGATGAGGTTGATACCTCAATTTTAAGTTTATGCCTCCACAAGTTATGTTTTTGATAACGTCATACTTTTTGGAAACTACAAATTGCGCGTAATAACATTTTGATGAACATAGTTTCTTTAAGAGTACTTGATAGCTTTCTTTGGGTATTTTAACTAGAAATATGTGGTTTTGGAGTTTTCTATTTATATATCATGAATTGTCTATGAGTATTATAATATATGAATGTTTGTAAATTTTGGAGTATTTACTAATTAATTTAATTTATTTTCAGCAGTGCATATTTAAATAACCAAATAAAATTAGTAGAACAATTTTTAGCAACAAATTTAGCAGCAAAAGTATATAAATATAATGACGAATGAGACCGTTGCAAACATGTGGCGACATTTTGTCACAATTAAATCACTAAACTTCTGATGAAACACCATTTTTCGTCATAGAATTATGAAATTGGAAATAAAATTATGTCAATATAATGATGTCTAAGTCCATCGCTAACATATGGCAACAGAAATGTTTTGTCATAAGGACGTGGTCAAGCTTGTGACGAAACTCAGTTTTTGTCACTAAGAGCTTACAAACGAGCATAATAGCAACAGTCAACACTTCGCTTCTAATCCATAGCTAATCATAAGTAATTAGGATTTTCATCATCTAGTGACGGATTATGTCCGTCGCTTAACACTATTTTTTTGTAGTGTCAGCCTCTCATAACAAGATAAAGTTGCTTAATGAGTGAAAATTCTTAATTCAAGTTCCAGGCTCTTATATGGCATGTAAAAGCATAAACATTTATTCTATTAATTAAATTAATCTATATACATACAATGATTTTGAACGAGTGTATTTGAGTCAAAAAATGAAATCAATCTCCCTTTGCCCTATCTTACACTAATATAACTTTGAACGCATACATACCATGATTTTGAACGAGTGTATTTGAGTCAAAAAATGAAATCAATCTCCCTTTGCCCTATCTTACGCTAATATAACTTTCGTGATTGAATCGAGTGCCGGTAGTAACCCTGATTAACATTAAAGGACTAATTTATAGAATTTCATGGAAAATGTTATTGTTTTTGTTACGCAAAATGTAATCTAATAAAATGGTGAAATCTATTTAATTATAAAAATAAAATAAAACTTATATGGTAAAACTAATTTATGATATGTAATTATCATATTAGTAATATTAGTAGTGAATGCTAAAAATAATTACCGTTTATAGCCAATCTTTTTATTTTATAGAAAATGATAAATACACGTGGCTATTTACAATTTGGTTTTAATATTAGGCATTTCTAGGCTAATCTTCATTTGCAATGTTAAATCGCCACTCATCCAATGGAGGATAACGATCTGGTAGTTTTTTTTAATTAGTTTTCTTGTGTAAGTGCATTTGTTTAACTTATTCTTATTCTATTTTAATCTTAGGCATTAGTAGGAACGGTAATTGAGTGAATTGGATAAATTTTATGTCAATCATAATGGGTCAAGACATAAAACAGGTCAAGATCAAATCCGAACAGAATTTAATTGGATCAATATCTATTGAGCCAAAACGGGATAGATCATCAGTACCCCCTCAACCTATGCCCGATATCTCAAAAACACATTTATACTATACTAAGTACCTATTCTTCTTGATCTTATTCTACAAATAATTTTCTACCCCTTTTCGGCATACGTGGCACTAGTTTGAAAAAAGTCACACGCGCTGGACCCCGGAAGATATTGTCACGTAGGCCAAACTGGGGTAAAAAATTATTTATAAAATAAGTTCAAGGTAATAGGACTTTACTATCGTATAAGTTTGGCTTTGAGATTTCGGAAATAGGTTTGGGAGGTAATTATGCATTTTCCTTATAAAAAATTCGTACTACTACAAACCCTCTAACTTTTTCATGGTCTGCTAAAAAATTGTAATTAAACAAGTCAAATTAAATGCCTTACAATGTACAGAGCCATTTATATTGATGAATTAAAAAATTATATATGAACATTGAAAAAAAACTCTTATATATATCACATAAATGTTTTGTCAAGAAAATTCAAATAAATATACCTTCACCTCTTCTAGATTCACCCTTATGTAAAAGTGGCTAAAATATAGGAATTTGGTCTCTATAATACTGAACAAATGATATCTCTTGGTATTTTAGATCGGTTATACATAAAAATGTCGATTTCTTCTAATTAATAAAATGCCAAAAAATACTAAAATTGCATTTATAACTGAACTATTCAATTAAATTTACTATTTTGAGTTATTACTTATGACATGCAAAAAAAATTTAAGTGGATTGAATTAGACGAATGAAAATAAATTTTCAGTGACTTAATATGCCTGCCAATTTCTCTAAATAAACAATCACATTAATTTTTAGTATTTTTCCACGTTTATTTATGTGATATTAACTTTTTTAAAAGAATGACTTTTCATAGTCCTATATTCATTTTTCACATTATTATAGTTAATTCTTCAAATAATTTTTGTCTCATTTATCCTTAAAAAAATTCCTTTATTATTTTTGTAAATGTATTAAAGTATCTAAACCCTAAAAAAAATTTCTTAAAGTGCAAATTAATTAAATTTATCAATTTTATTTATGAATTCTTATATTGAGAAAAATAAAGAACTAATATAAAATAAAAAAGACACATTTTTACAATAAATTTTAATAAAATATTTTATAATCACATTAATATCTAAGATTTCTATTACATGTCACATTTAAATTTCTTTTCATTTTAATTTTTTTAGATGTCAAATTAAATCGTGTCACGTAAATTGATACGTACAAGAAAAAAAGGACCCCTCATAATTAATTGCCTCAACACACCCACCCCCTCACCTACACCATATTACATTTCTATAAAATTTAATGTAAGAAGAAAACCTCTCCACCTTCTTCAGTTCCCTCTCTTACTCAAGGGTAGTGAATTGGAAGACTTCAATATTATACATATTTGTGTTCAGTAGGTGAAGGATAAAGTGTGCTCAAAAGCTATTTGATACTTTTTTTTTTGGATGTTTAAAGTAATAATTTAGCTCTTGATAAGCTTAATATTTGGTTCCTTGTTCTGTTTAAAATATCAAATCTTTCTCAATTGGGTGATGTTAATTTTGTGATATAGAAACCCTATCTTCCTCTTTGTACTTTTTTGGGGGTACATGTTGATTTTATGGGGATTTTTGAATGTTTAAAAAACACTATTTAAGTTTCTTTGTTTTTTTGGTGTTTTTTTGATGTTGATTTTACTGCATGACATTAATCAACTCTCAAACCTCACAAACAAAGTTATAAGTAAAATAATGTGTACATGCTATCCTTTCTAGACCTATGGAAACATACTTTTTGTGTAGGTAGTAGAAATTCTTGTTTGCTATCGAATAAGTCCAGGTAAGATAAAGATGTATATATGTTTGACATGATCTTGCCTTATATATGAAGAAGAAACTCGAGAAGCATCATCCAATTTGGGATTCATAAGTTAATTTTTATTTAGAAGTTATATTAAATGTTGATTTTCATAGGAGAGGTTGAAAAATTAAGTGGAAACTTACTTTTTGTCAGGTTAGTAAAGATTTCTTGCTTGTTAAGGGATTAGTCCAAGTTAGAACGAGAAGTATGTTGGACATGTTTATTTCTTAAATAGAATAATCACCCAATTTAGTATTCTTGAGTTGATTTCAAAGTTATGTTGTGTGTTAAATTATCATATGTGAGCTTCATGTATTGATGGAAACTCAGTTTTTTTATGGTCAGTAGGAATTTCTGGTTTTCTAATGGAGTAGTCTAAGTTAGACCGATAAGTATAGGTACGTTGGACATCAATACAAAAAAAAAAGTGTTTAGCGACGGATACTAGCAACGAATTTTATTACGTCAATATATAATGACGGATTTTCAACGGAAAAGAAATTTTGTTGCAAGAATTGGAAAAAATATATTGAGTTATTATATAGCGACGAATTGGCGAGGAAATATTTGTTTGCTCTCTAAAAATAAGAGCGAATTTTTGGCTCCGTAGTTTTCACTATCAATTTGGCAATCAAGTAAGTGTGACCAATTAAATTAATATTCCGCAATAAAATAATGATGGAGAAAACGTTACTTAACTTAAAAATATATTTTTATAAAATTTAATTTATATAGTGAGGAAAAATCCGTGTAAAATTAAATCTAAATAAATACATTTATTGCTAGCAACCGATATTATAATCCATCACTATGTTTGTTGCAAAGAAATTTTTTTTCCTAAGCTAAATCACTTCACTTTCCATTTTCACCAAAAGCTCTTATCTCTCAAAGTAAAGACTATGTAAGCTCTCTGATGAAACTTTCCTTCTCTGATGGCTAAAACTCCCATCTTATTCAATCTTCATCTCAAAGTAAGTGCTCTAACTCTCAACTCCTTAAATCTTCCATTTTGATCTAAAAAGTGAGCTATCAAACTATCATATCTCTATCGCTTATTGGTTTTTTAAAATTGGAGTTTATAGATCTTAAATCTTTTCATTTAATTTGGTTTGAAGTAATATTGAGATGCGTTGAAATAGTGGTTTTTATCAATGTCACTATTCTGAAGATAGGCTTGAAAATACTTTAAATTGTTTCCATTTCCTTAAACTCGAAGTAAGTTGGAGTTGTTCTGAAAATAGTGATTTTAGTAGTTTGGGTATTCTGAAAATGGGTTTTTTTCGAAGTACGATTTTCTGAAAAATTGGGATTAGGGTTCAGCATTGCAGTGATTTACTTTTATTTTCTTTTGTAAAAGTAAATTGCACACTGATTTGCTTAATTTTGTTTTCTTATTGCAGCTAGCTTTCATTTTTTGTGACTACTAACTATTGCTTTACTCTCTCTGCTTAAAGGCATCTCTTTTTCTCCCCCTCCCACAATTACCTAATAGTTTCTTGTAGTTTTACATTTTCAGTAAGAAATTTTTTGTGTAAAGGATTGAATAAAAGTGAAGGGTGCAAGATATTGTATTTTTCTCTTTTTGGGAATTGTTTTGGTGGTTTGGGAAGGTTAAAAGTGGTCATTGGGAGAGTTAGGATTTTGCAAGACATTTCTATTTTTTTTATGAGGGGGTTTATTTCTTAAAATCACTCGAAACTTTTGAATTATAAGATTGAGTGACATACATATTTTTGTCATTTTTGAACGGATTATCAAAATTATTTTTCTGTTGTTTATTTTGAATAATTTCCTAATAATTTTGTTTGGGCTAACGATATGTGTTCTGCTTCACATTAGTTTTAGCAAAACTACTATTGTCATTTGCAATAGATTTCAAAGAAATTCTATCAATAGATTTAGAAACTTGACAAGAATGGTGATTAGTTCATCTCTTTGATAAATAATATTACTATTATATTGAATGTAGCTTAGAAGATTCATCTGTGGTAATTTTAGTTTTACGATTTAACAACCTTTGCCTTGTATGATATATGAATCCTTTTTTATTTTGTAATCGGTACATTGAAGCAATTTTCAGTAAGCATGACTGTAATTTTGACAAAAAATTAGACACATTTATATAATAAACCAAATGAACAAGCAGAGAGGATCATGTAGAATAGCACATTGAATATGGTACTATAGGTGATAGAGAAGGATCACAAAACATGGCTTCTCATAATAATATCAATCACATACTCATAAAATTATAAATAACCTGTTTTGTTGTGGGGCTTGGTTTATACACTAAAGTCGAGGCTAAAAGTGTTAATTACACTGATTTGGTATGTTATTATCCTTTGTGAATATGTTTGCTTGAAGATAAGTAATTGAGAGTCCATGATCAATGTTATTGGCTAAAGACACATGTTAAGTGCTTATGCTACTCTAGACAACAACTAATTCATATTAATTGTTTAGTTGTTATTTGTTTCTATTGTTCTTGTTAATAACCAAGACGTCTGATCTTAAATATTCTAAGTATCTATTACTATAACAATACTTCTTGTTTATAAAAATTTGCCTTCAAGTAAAACAAAATGTGGTTTTAGTCTTGCTTTTCTAAAACCTTAGACATTATTGATGATTCATGCTTATTAGTCACCACTATCCCTCCTTCTGTGAAATCCATAACTCTTACTCCTAAGCATGCAAGTCTGTGCACATCTTTAAGTATATCCTTCTTTTCTTCCTTAACATGGGCCGTACTCCCTATAGATAACAAGTTTAAGGCATCAAGAATAACATCATCCTTACATGGGTGGTAAAGAATACACATGCCATAATCCTTAAGTATGTCTAACCACCTCCTTTGTCTTAGATTTAGCTCTTTCGAGGTGAACATATTGTGGGATCTTGTGGTCAGTGAATATATGCACATAAATGACATAAAAATAGTAATACCAAATATTAAAGGAAAAAAACCACAACAAATAATTCTAAGTCATGGGTTGGGTATTTCTTCTCATGAACATTCAAGTATACCTTGCCTTTTTGCATTTACACTCAACCAAAACTAACTCTTACAACACAGTACATCATAAAATCATGAGTACCCTCTGGTAAAGTCAAAATCAAAGATGTAGTCAACCACTTTTTCAATTCCTAAAAGCTTTTCTCGCAAGCTCCAAACCATTGAAACTTTAATTTCTTCTAAGGTTACTTGATAAAGGAACACGAGATAGATGAAAACCCCTAAAAACATTCTATAGTAGCATGCTAAAACCTAAAAACTCTTAATATCGGTTGGAGACGTGGGTCTACGCCAACTATGAGCTGCTTTTATGTTTTGGGTATCAACTCAATTCTCACACAAGAAATTTGTGGCCCAAGAACAACATACTTAAGAAAAAACTGACACTTGTAAATCATGGAAAATAGGTCCTTTTTTTTTCAACGTCTGAAGTTATATTATGAGGTGACTAGCATGATATTTTTCATTCTTTCAATAGATTAGTATTTCATCGATGAAAATGATAACAAACATATCTACGAAAGGCTTGAAGATTGTTCATAAGATCCATGAACATTTCTAGTGCATTGGTCAACCTAAAAAATATAACAAAAAACACATAATTCCCATATCTGGTTCTGAAGGCTGTCTTTGGAATGTTACATTCTACAATTCTTAAGTGATCATTGAGAGATCTGGGATCAATTTTCGAGAAGCAGGTGCCATCCTTAAGTTGCACAAAAAAATTATATATCCATGGAAGAGGATACTTATTCTTGATTTTAACCTAATTTAATTTGCAAAAGTCTATAGACTTCCTGAGAGAACCATCATTCTTTCTCACAAACAAGACCGTAGCGCCCTAAGGTGAGACACTTGGATGAATAAAATATTTATCTAACATATCTTAAAACTGCTCTTTCAAATCTTTTAACTCCGCTGGTGCCATTTTATATGGTGAAATAGTGATAGCACGAGTATCTAGAATGATATCTATGGATATCCCAATGTCTAGTTGTCTCAGAGGAGAGACTCCTGGTAGATTAGTAGGAAAAACTTCTTGAAACTCTCTTACTGTACTAACTTAGTGAATGTAAGGTACCTCAACACTTGAGTCATTATCTCAGAGTAGGTGATATGTACACCACTTTGAAATGAACTTCCTTAAATTAAGGTACAAAATAAAATGACCCTTGTACACTGTAACTATTACTCCACTAAAACATTGACTCATTACGAATTTGAAATTCGACAACTCGAGTTCTACAGTCCTTTAATCCATCAAAGGCATTAAGTCAGTCCATACCTATAATGACATCAAAATCAACCATGTCTAACTGTGCTAGATCATCCATGGTGTTCTTGTAATTGATAGAAACAGGAAAATCACGATAGACTCTTTTTGCTAGACTCTCAAAAAGAACAAAAAAGAAAGTTCACAATGTTTCGTAGTAAGAATCTAAAATTGATTTGCAATATAAGTATTTAGAAAACATAAACTTGCTCATGGGTCTAGCAAAGCGTAAGAATGGAAAGTAAATACTCTTATCATACACGTAAGAACATCAAGCATGTTCTCTTGCTCTAGGGGCATATTATTGCGTAGAAACAATTTTCCCCTATGCCAGTACCAGAAGTGGATCCTCTAGGTGCAGTTGTGACTGGTGGAGCAACTCATAAATATTGAGTTTTACTGCCCAGACTTCCACCACGTTGCTTATTCTTAGGGAACTCTCTCATGAAGTGGCCCTTTGCACCACACTAGAAGAACACTCTATGGCCTAAAAGATATTTACCTGAATGTGTTCTACCACACTTAGCACATGCACAAACCCAACTACCCCTGTGCCACACTTTCTTTAGATTATGCTGGCCTAGATCATTAGATTTGAAAATTTTAGCCATGGTAGTTACCTTTGTTTCTAGGATTAGGTGTACTATATGATGATGGTGCATGCACTTCCTGTTTCGGAAATTGTAACAAACTCAAACAACCTTTATACATCCCAGACTCATTCCCAATCATGGCTTTCTTGTTTTTGTACTCTTCCTTGTCCTTCAGCTTCTCCTTGTCAACTTGATTCACATAAACCATATATTTTCATGTCCACGATTAGCATTTCCTCTCTTCCTCCATTACTAGATAAATAACCCAAGACAGCGACAAACAAACTCAATCTGCTCGTTATATCATTTACCATATTACAAGCATAGCGAGACAATTGGGTGAATTACAGTCCATACTCATGAACACTCAAGGAGTCCTGTTTCAGAGTAAGGAACTCCAATACCTTTGCCTCTTTTATTTTTAAGGGAATAACTACCTCATGAAATCCTCTTCAAAACAAGACCATCTTAGATTTGGTGCATACTCATCTCTGCCCTCTTTCCACTAATTGAACCTAGTCATAGCCAGATTCATCAATTGATATACAACTAGCTCAATCCTTTAAATATCGACCACATACATCACCTCAACGCTATCTTAAACTATTCCACAAATTTCAAATCCGAGGATCACCCCCAAGAAGTAACATGTCATACTTTACCTCTCAGAGGTCTTGTGTAAGACCATAGTTATCATTCAAATTGCATTAACATAGTAAATTTAGCAGAAAATTTAAAACCTTTTACAACACATCATATGGTAGAAACTTCACTTAATATATATGTAAAACATAACTCATAATACATATTTAGACCCTAAATTTCATTTCCACCTTAGCGCAACAATTTAGAATATATTAGGGACACGATCCATAAAACATAAGAAATATCTATGAAAAATTTAATAAACTTTAATTAAGACATAAGTAGGGAATCCTTGGAACATAAGGACCCCTTTATTTGAGATTCGGAATCATATAAAGCTCCTCAATCATAGACATCCTTTAAGCATCCATGACCTAAACATTGTGTAAAAGGGTAGAGAAGAATGGGATTAGTACAAGAATACACTAAGTGTTGCAACCATGCAAAAATACGGAGTTAAAAAGATAATTTTCTTGAAAATCATATTTCATGCCTTCTTAACAAAATATTTATAATACCTTAAAATGATACAATTTATATCACTCATATACTTCATAAAAACACAATCAAAAGTCAAACACCATAGAAAATCACATATAGAATTTATGTTCCATTTTAGGTCACATTACAGTGAGCTCATTCTCCTTAATAGTGAACTATTTCATTTAATTCATTAGTCTCCCAAATAACCCTTTAGTGATACTTGGTGAAATTCATGACCTTAGAACCACAACGTAAACCATATATACTACTAAAACAAGCCAACACATATCATCCTAAAAGTATAGTACACCATAGACAGAATTAAACCAAGACAAAAAGAACATTACATTGAACTCGTAGTGATTATGCACATAGACTTTTTTACTTCACATACAACCTCACACATATTTAGTAAACCTATCATGAGTCCACAAGCCTTTATATCTAAGTCACATATCCACATAGTAAAAATAGACAACTTCATTTCTGTCAAGCAAGACCTTCATCATATGGTTTACAATATCGACATCATACATAAAGACTCATATCATGCACACCTTCATAAAAAGTAGACAAATACTACAGTGTCATGCATCAAAAAAACTTACATAGTGATATGCATTAGAACATCTTCCTAGAACTTCCTAAGGAGTTACTTGTGCAATGTGTAGATGAGTTCATTACTTCCACCTATTCTAAGTAACCTCCTTTAAGTCATTCTAGTTAGGGTCTTAGTCATTTACTTCCATTGTCCATTTTACTTTAGGATAATTATAGCCTTAACCGGCATAGACCATGTGGTGCTAAATATAGAATCCGGTGTCATAAAACCGCACACCCAAAAAGGGTGGTCTATCGGCCATAATATAACAAAACATGACATAGCTTTGTAGATGGATCCACTAGCTAATATCTTATTGTGTCAAAATAGTTATGGAACTTTGGAGAAATCATGGAAATATCAACTCTACATCGTATGTTCGTTCATGAGTCCATCCACCCCGTGAAAACTGTAGTGAACCATACTTTCCATATGTGGGAAAGTGTCACCCCCTAATATACAAGTGGATTCGGTTCTAAACTATGTTTCCTTTATTGAAAACACCATTATTATTTTTTTCATAAAACATAGCCTTAGGATATTTTCTCCCATATGCTTATAACATATTCAAACACCTATCTAGTTTTAGAGTATTCTTGGGCACACCTTTCAAGGCCCCTTAATTAACTACGTCATCTTTCACATGTGTGAGTGTATGCACATATATCCGCATTCCTTCCCCATAACACCTTAAGTCACATATATTTATGCATTCATATTCATACATATAGAAACCAAAACTAGAACTATCCAATCAAGTTACACATGTACAATGCATAGGAAAATGCCATACCCTTGCCCATACTGGTAAACATTTCAAGTCATACTAGCTAAGGATACCCATATCATACTTTCATAAACATCATTTTAACATGAATAGTAGTAGACACTAGTGAATATGAGAACTACCTTCATATAGACACCATGAGTTATACTACTTGTAACATGAATGTAAGAGAGTGTGTTTATACATTGGTCAACAAGATCACATAATGGCTATCAACAACACATTGAGATAGCCACCCTCTTAGACCATAATACTCATTCAAGAATATACCATACAACACATCATAGAATATGATGCAACACAAAATTCACATTATAATCAAGACTCCTAACTTATCTATTTACACATTCACATACGAGTACATGGGTAGGGGTCATCAATTATTAAAACATCATTAATGGCAGCCCCTACACAATATATTAGCATAATCTTTTACATGGTCATGACAATAAGAATGTCACCTTGATTCAAAACTAGAGAAGAAGACGAGGAACAAGTTACACATAAGGTTATCATCGTAAAAATTTATTCATATATTTAATAATTTCCCTTCAAGGCTATGTTTAACACATATGAAATTAAAATAAAGTAAAAACCTCCACCAAAAGTTGACCGTACCACACAATGCCATAGAAAGCTTCATCAACATTAGTATGATGAAGTAGAGAAATAGAAGAGTAGAGAAACTCTTATCAATACTTTAGCCTTTGGTTATCATTGAAAATTACTACTCTTTCATCATTTATACATTATACAGGAGTAGATATAACTACTTAAATCATAAACAAAACCATGTACAAGTAGTCATAAGAGCATGATACAACTAGTGCACTATATCACATATATGGTAGAAAGTTGAAGAATGTAGCTCTTTAACCTATTTCACTTACATTCATCATCAATTATATTTCATTAATAACATCAATCTACGGCAGTAGCTTCAAAAAATCATAGCTTAGACGAGATCCTACTACATTTTCCAATAGACTCTAAATCACTATAACATGTTTGATATTAAGAATTCATGGAAGGTAAGTTTACATAGGTTTATCCGATTCATACTATCATGAATTGATCTACATTAGATCCATTACATATAGTTCGTACTCACATTACATTATAAGCAGTAGCTATAGACAATTAACCTTGATCATGTCCTATAAAAACTAACCTAACGGCAAGATCACACGTTACAATACCATAGACTTGAAAAACATAGACCAATTCATGTAGGTATTTCTTTAATTTGATCATCAAAGATTTATACCCAATAATGATACATAATATCAACTCAAGTATGTAGCTACAATTATCAACAACCATTAAAATCAAACATTAAATAACAAAAAGACAACCATTACAGCGAATCACCGAAAACTATATTAAACATGTTCAAATCATCATAACTTGATCAACGTGGATCCCTCAACGTCAATTCAACATTAAACCACATAAAGTTTGAAGTCATGATCACAAAGTCCATGCAAGTATAAATAGATTGAAGTAAGATGCATGGGTTCATCATGCAATTGGAGTAAAAATCACATTCAAAGAAATATATTAACTTCAATCCGTCATTATTTAATCATTCAAAACATTTTTTTATAAAGAACCCATGGCTAGATTGAATGATTGAAAGATTGATCATAAAATCTTATTTGAAAACATTGAGATTAACTCTCTAGATGGAAGGATAACTAGAGATTACGGATCACCATAACTGTTATAGTTGAAAAACTCTAATACTTAATGATTCATACATGGAAATCCAAGCTCCAAGTTGTTCTTAAGCTTCACCAACAATGGTGGTTTCTAGAGAAAATATTTTGGAGGGAAAGTTCAATTTCATGGTAGGGGTTTGGAATGGATTCTTTACATTTTAGATGACTAATATACACCCAAAAGTATCTTAATAAACCTACTACAGTAAGGTTAGTACGTGGGTGAATTTTTGATTCACCCCTTTAAAAGAACAGACGCAATGCTGGAGCTACAGGCCACCATCAACGGTGCAATCGACTAGTCGTAGGTCGATCTATTGGCAGCCCTTTGGCTTCCGTCAATTGGTTCTTCGCCAATTTTTCTGTTTACACCTTCCCAATATAAGTAAAAATTAATGAGACCTAACCTAGGGTCCGTTTGTTTATCGCCTGGCCGCCGTTTGGTCTGTCTATTGACACTGCCAAGGCAATATCTTGACCAGCCTTTGCTCCTTCTTGTGGGGACTTCTGTGGGGCCCTTTAGAAGTCGTACCTTGATGTTTCAAACGTGAATACAACCCTTAACATGTGTTAGACCTTCCACATAAGTTTCACCCAAAAAAAAAACACCTGCAAGACGTCCAAACAGGCTAGGCCTCATCAAGAAACACTTTGAACGTCTTAAGGGCTATGTTTTGAACGCCTTGGACGTTCTTGGTCATTTGACCTCCAAACTTCTCGAAACTCCATATAATACTGTTTAAAATCATTATATATCACTTAAATACTTAATAAGATCATTTACTATACTTATTAACACGTATAGACATATGAGGCACATAGGTGACTATTCGTTGAATGTTTTAGTCATCCCTTGGCGTTCGGCTTCCAAATCACTTCAAACTTTACAGAATGCATCCAAACAATATTATTAGTAATTTTAAGAATTTATAACCTCAATAAAAATATTTTAGTCTCTATACAGCCGAACTCATTTTGGAATCTTACAATATCTCCAATTTGGGAACATTCATGACAAGGATTTCAATGCATTTTAGAGCAGTTCATAAAATTTATAACATAATCCAATCAGTTTTGCACCTAATTCACAGATGAATGTAAAACTTCAATTCACTTACTCTTTAATAAATCAAACACATAGGCTCTTATCATATTCATAGGGGGACCATCCTTATCCTAATCATAACATGGTCATTAAACTTCAATTTTATTTGTATCTCATCTTGCTACTATTCTTTAAGTAACACTTTGGATGGTTTTAACAACACGAAAGATGCAATTAGGCACTCATACTTCAATGCACATAGACTTGAGTTAATTTAATCAACAAAGATCTTCATTAGTTAGACCTAGTGCTTTGAAGATCTTACTCAACCATACATAGTTTAGTGGTTTCCATAGAGGAATGTACTTCTCCTCAATACACTTACATGTATCATGAGTTCATACCTAAGTAAAGTACAAGGTCAATTCCTTTAAAATGAGGAATTCTCAATTTTCAAATTAAGACATGAGCACGTTTTCTTCCTAGGGAAGTCAAAATTGTAAGTCACACAATGTACATCACAATAATGAGGATGATATTTTACAAAATGTAAATTTCTAACATAGTACTCGAAATGTCAATTTCTAACATTGTACTCGCCTTCATAGTAAGCATCTTTTGGGAAATATAACAAAAATTATAGGCACATATATGAACACTTAGCTAATCATGCTTTCCCCTTTCAATAGTGAACCTATAATCATGCTTCTAAAACAATACAAGTCGCCTACTTTTAAAGAGACTCAAGATATTTCGTTAAAAAGAGACTCAACTTTCTATTATAAGGCTAAACATTGCACCTGACAAGTGACTATGACGATGTTTCTTATCTTATCTCATGAATTGAAATGCACAACTAGCATATCAAGTTTAAAATTAACATGAGAAAACATGAATTTTATCAAAAAATATTGTTCATGCTCCTTAGAATCATCACAATATATTTAAGGTAATGTCAATCAATACAGACCAAACATATAAAGTTCATGCAATTCATACTTTATGCAAGATTTAATTTATGAAAAAGCTTATTAAGAATTCATTAGATTCAAGTTAAAGTGTGAATACAAGGTCAAGGTTGACAATTTCTACAACCTTACTACTCAATCACATCCCCCCCCCCCCAAATTAGAGTAAACTCAATTAAGAGCAACTTAACCCAAACTTAAGAGGATCTTAACTTAATAACCTAATTTTTAGTCACTTTAAAGTTATTACAACTTTAGAAGGAATTTAGTGTAAGTTAACATAGGAACACCAATATATTCTAAACCATATCATCTATGCAATCAGTCACTAATTATCAAGTTAGGTCATCTCATGAAACCACATAAGGTGTTCATCGAATACAATAGACACCAAGGCCCTGCATAATAGGGGGAAACAATATAAGAGAGTTAGTCCTAAGGGCTCTTTATTTTTTTTCAACATTAATGAATGGTAACGTCTAGGTCAATCAAACCCATATAATAACCCTACTAAAGTAGAGTACTACCTTCAATTCAAAAACATAAAAGAACTCACAACACAATAAGAAGTTAAAAATAATTCTACAACTCATCTTCCATAAGACTCTCATTCTTAATTCCAAATAACAAATCTCTTTTTTTATATATTCATTATCATGTTCATATGCATTATTTCTATAGATATTTCCAGAACTTCCAATTAAAGGATAATTTAGTTGATTGTCCAAAAATGTTAATGTAAGCTGCCTAGCTTTACAGTGAGCATGCTTCCAAATTCCAAAAATGCAACATTTAGGCAATGGATGGGAAAAGCATGACAATATAAGAGACAAAGCTTTACCCAGTAATCCTACATAAGCTTGCACACTATCATTAGAACTAGGATCAAGTCTATACAAAGGACTCCAATGCATACAAGCAACTTATCAACTACCACATATACAAAGGGAGACATTGAACACTTTTTAGTACATAATCCTAGGGTAGCATGCTTCCTTAGGTAGTCACTAAATATTTAAACTTGAAATCATATTTTTAGGATACTACCATGCAAAACCCTATAGGAACACATCATTCAAAAGGGACTCATTTTTAACCAAAGTAACTTCTAAAATAATTTAACTATATCATGACATACATTTCTCAATATAACATGCTGCATCACATAAGTTTTCATATATAGCGATAAATTGTATCACATCATCCAAAAATACAAGATTCACCTTCACACATACTCATACAACCATAAAACAAAGATAAGCATGTAAACTCACTGTTTCTCCCTTATTCATAAAGGAAAATCTCATCCAAGCAATAACATCTAAAAAGACCACCGGAAAAGAAAACATTAAAGAGATATCTTAAAGATTTCAGTTCTAATGCACGAAATGAGAATGATGAAGAAGGGAAAATCTATCAACTTACAGCCTCTCATATATTTTATGTGTTGCGAGTCAGCACAAATGCTAATAGACTATACTAGACATGGCAATATGAGACTTCTTTGTCCCTAAATATGTTTAAAAAACAGCATGCTCAGATTCCACGTTTGTCACATCTTTGGAGCTAAAATGGTGTACTTGACTTCTCAGGGAGGATGTACAAGCCCATAGTTATCATTCATCGCACTGACATAGTAAATTTAGTGGAAAATTTAAAACTTTTCATAGCAAAACATATGCTAGAAACTTAACTTCATATATATACAAAAATAAGTCATAATACATATTTAGACCCTATGTGTCTTTACCATCTTCAACTCAACAACTTTAGAAAACATTAGGGAATTGACCCTTAAAACATACAACATGTCTATACAACATTTAATAAACTTTACATTAAGTCATAAGTAGGGAATCCTTGGAACATAAAGACCCCTTTCCTTGAGCTTGAGAATCATATCTATCTTTTCAAACATAAACATCCTTTAAGCATCCGTATCATACACTTTGTGTAAAAAAGTAGAGATGAATGGGTAAGTACAAGAAGACACTAAGTATGACAACCATGCAAAACCATGAATTTAAAAGGGACATTTTCTTGAAAATTTTACTTCATGCCTTTTAGAGTAAATCATTATAAAATATTAAAACAATACCATTTATATAATTTATATACTTCATATAAACACAATCAAAAGCGAAACACCATAGAAAATGGCATATAGAATTTAAGTCCCATTTGAGGTCACAGTAAAGTGATCTCACTCCTTAAGAGTGAACTATTTCTTTTAATTCATAAGCCTCCGAAGTAACCCTTTAGTGATACTTGGTGCAATGCATCATCTAAGGACCACAAGAAAAACCATACATATTACTTACAGAAGCAAACACATATCATCATAAAAGTATAGTACAACATAGACATATTTAAGCCAAGACTAAAAGAAGATTATAGAGAACTCCTAGTCATTATGCACATATACTTATTTTACTTCACGTAGAACCTTATAAGACCTAAATCATTCCCCCAATATAAGTCTACTAGTGCAATGTACATGTAGAACCCCATAACCTCTTACATACTTAGTAAACCTATCATGAGACTACAAGCATTTACATCTAAGTCATATATCAACATATTAAAAGGAGACAACTTCATTTATGTCGAGCAAGACCTTCATCATATAGTTAAAAATATCAACATCATGCATAAAGACTCATATCATGCACACATTCATAACAAGTAGACAAATAGTATGTCAGGCATAAAGAACACATACATAGTGACATGCATTACAACACCTTTCTAGAACATCATAAGGAGCTACTTATGCAAGGTCTAGATGGGTTTATTAATTTCACATATCCTAAGTAACATCCCTTATGTCATTATAGTGAGGGTTTTAGTCATTTACTTACATTGGCCATTTTATTTTATGGGAAACTATATACTTAACCGACATAGACCATGTTATTCTAAATATGGAAACGGAGACATAAAACCCCATACAAAAAAGTATGGTCTACTGGCCAAAGTAGATGTAACAACCTTAAAAATGGATATGCTAAGTAATGCTTAATGTTTCTAAAATGCCTACAATTAGATTGGGTACACACGGAATTGATTCTTGTAGAACAAGACTCTATACCCTTGCGAGATCCAACATAACTAACTTGGGCAGTTAGTTGAGCTAGGAAAGGTTGGGTCCAGCCAGGTAGGCATCCTGGATATAAATATTCAATCGGATGAGTCTTTATCGAACATAAAAAGGGAAAATCTTATGTTTGGAGGGTCTAGGGGTCAAATGGTCTTTTACAGGCAAAGGGTAATATCGTAATTACCCTAAGGAATTAATTTATATAATATTAATTTACTTTAGTGGATGGTTCTTGTAGGGTAAACCCGAAATACCCCGTTTCGCAGCGGTCACTCCACCCGGGTTCGAATCTTAACGGAAGCATCCATTAAATGAATTTGACTTGAGTTTTAAAATATGATTTTTTATGGTTCTTATGGTCATTTCACTAAGCTAATAAAATCAGATTTTTTATAAAAATTAATATGGAGTCCTAATTTGACTAATTCCCAAACTAAAACTTCTTATCCTAAACTACTCTCTCACGCTTATCTCTCTCACGTTTCTCCACTCTTCTCATGTTTTATCTACCCAACAAAATTGTAAGAAAAGAAAACACAACCAAATTTATTCACAGTTGAAGAACTCACACGAAAAAAATATAATCAGAACATATACAAACGCTAAGAAAAAACGTTAGGCAAAGGGAGAAGTTTTCCATCGAGTGGAGTTGGAGTTCCGAGACTTGAACGTGATTTGGAGATGGGGTTGTACAGAAGGTCGTGTGTTGAATAAATGTCAAAATTAGGTTTGGCTTTTCTTACTCTTCATACCTTTCACAAGAGAACTTTAATATCCAGTCAATTCTAATCCGAAAACTAGGATTGTTCCCCGTTGCATGTCCATGTCAGTATATCCCATTGATTCGTAGGTTGGATATGTTTGCTGTTAAAATAGAGGGATGTAACGTATTTTCATGATGATTATGTGTATGCATGTATGTTTGGACGTTTTACGGAAATGTGGGATACTGTTTTGTAAGTGCATTTTCGTGACTCTTTGTCATGGATAAGATCATGAAATGGCATGTTTAAATCTTTGTATTTTATGTGCAAGAACGTGTGTAAATTGTGATGTTCATATGATGTGTTATGTGGCTGATTTGAGTGAAAACTATTAGCTAAACGAATCAATGAAAATTGCACCTAATGATGTACTAAATGATCCATGAATTATTCTAAGAACTAATGTGTAAATGTTGATGAAAAGGAGACGGAAATCATGACCAAATTTCCAGCATTGTTTTAGCTTAGTTTAGGCTAATGTTTGAAGTTTAGATGGTTTCAGAATAATGTTTAAAACATGTGAGGTCAGTAGGTATTGAACCCAAGACCTCACTATAAGAAAGTTATAATTAATTAAAATAAAAAGGAGTGAGGCACACGAGATTCAAACTCGAGTGCTCTTAGCCGATTCCCCTAAAACTAAAACAAAATTAAAGAAATGAGAGTAATGGTATTCAAACCCAAAACCTCTCGGTCAGAATTAAAGAAAAATTAAATGAAAAATAAAGGTTGAGGCAAGTGGGGATCAAAACCACGACCTCTAGGAGGAATAATAGGAATTAAGAAGAAAATTAAGGTGGGGCCGTGGGGGTTCGATCCCACACCCTCTCGTAAAAAAATGGTTTAAGGAAAAAGTAAATTAAAAGAAAAAGGTTGTGGGAGTTCGATCCCACATCCTCTTAGTCCCAATGAACAAAAAAAAATAAAGAGTGAAATCAAGGGAAAATAAAAAGTAGGCGTTTGGGCTCGATTTTGGGTCCCCAAGCCGTGTGGGTAAAACTTATTTAAATTAAAATGTAGGTGTTCTCAAATGGATTCAAAATCGGGTTCCCTTGCCTTATTTTCGTATTGCTAGATAACTCATACGTGAATAAATGTTGAAATGATACTGCCTACATTGATCGAAATTGATGATCTTGGCATACATACAAGATGCATAACTCTTGTATTAGAAAATATTATTGATGATCTTGGCATACATACAAGATGCATAACTCTTGTATCAGAAAATCTTAGGAAGATATAAATCACTTAAACGAACTATGAATGAATCCTCATGGCTTGTATGTATAGACCCATAAGTCTAGCATACATTCAAAAGTAAGTGAACCTAATATGTATGTAACAAAATGATGAACTCCTAAAAGGGTTAAGTCAGAGTGTGGAACACACTAAATGGCCAAGTGAATTGGCATATGATGAATTTAACATTCACGTAAAAAAAAGGGTGTGTAATTATGAAGAGCAAATGTGCTAAAGCTAATTAATGTGGTGACAAAATGATAAGAGGTTAATGTTAAATTTGAGACCAATCTCAAATGAGACTAAGTAAATGTTACGAAAATGTACTCACTTATGAGAGTTAAATGTTATTGAAAAGACCATTCTCAATGAATACTCTAATGAATGTATTGAGTTTAATGTATACTTGATACTAATTATGACATGAGAAATCATCTATTGATATATTATATCCTCATCCTAGAAGTCATCTTTCATGACGTATGAGTTAAATGAAATGGAACTTTATATTGAGCACCGACAAGCTAGCTATAATTCGTGATGCCTTCTTTTGGGAGGGGTGGACATTCACGTAACTCTCATGAGATAAGAGTGCCCGGCATGCCGTGTATGGGTCTTCTTATATCTCCTAGTCTTTGAACCTATACTACCAAATTAGGGATCTAGCACGGTTCAATTCCCTATATATGCTATCTTGTTTGGGGTCACTTTGGACGGTGATTCCACCTCTTTTCGATGTGTGGCAAACACTGGATTTCATGATTCTCACATGATCTATGTCGGTTAATTTTAAAGTTCCCAATAAATGAATGAGGCCAGCCTCCAATGATGCACACAATGAAATGAATGAGACCAACGGTGTTAGGATAAGAGAATCATGATGTGATCAAGACTTATGTAATGACACTAGGTCATTCTTGGACATTGCACAGCGAACCCGATTAGTGTCTTAAACTTCATCCTAGGTATAGTTGGTGTTTACACTAGCTTATGAATGAACTAAATGAAGTATGTATGAATGAATGAAGGAGATTCTGTGTTTGCTAATGAAGGCTCCTTAGTTGAGGTCCTATATGTTGGGTCCTCATTTTGGGAAGTCTTAATGTCAAGTCCAAGATTCCAATGCTCAAGGCATATGATCGAATGATATGAAATATGTTAAGTGTTATATGTAATATGTTGTGTGCTATATGTAATATGCTATTTGTTGTGTGCAACATGATACGTATGATGATTAATGTTACTCTCATGGCATGACTTTCCTAAATCCAAATTACACAAGTCCACTGACTTTCCTAAACAAAATTTGCAAAGTCCATTGACTTTCCTTATCAAAATCTGGCATGTCCAATGATTTGACTTTCCGTAAATCACGTTTTTGCGAAATAGCTATTCTTACTCATGCATGTCCTTTGTGTGTGCTTGAGTATACTCATACATAGTACAAGTGTCTACTAATCACATACAATATCTACTTTTTGGTTCATGTACAGGTAGACGTTAAAGCTTACAGTACGATGTAGTAGGTATCTGTCCGTGGAGTTTTCATTCGAATTTTGTAAGCCGTCATGCTTTCGACGATGTCTACTGTTATTTTCTATCTTATATGTCGGCTTTAGCTATTGGAGCATGTACCACTAGTGTTTCATTTCCACTTTCATTTCAGGCTTTTTATTGGTTGGTTTTGGCAAAAATATGTTTAATGCAATTATGGATTATTTCTTTCTTTCGATTATCTTAATATTATATGAGTGATTGTGAAAGTTTATGAGTTTAAGTAGAATGACTTAATTTAATATTAAGTAACAAAAGTTCTATTTTTTCGCTAAAATTTGCATAGATGAAGTAACAATGACGTAGGTAGGCTTGTCTCCAACTTCTAAGAGGTCAATGACGCCAGTCTCGTCTGGGGTCTAGATTTTGGTCGTGACAATATTTGTATCAGATCACAAGATTAAATTTCAAGGATAATAAGTTTACATAAACAACATTAAGTAGTTTCTATGTCATGGCAGTTAAGTGTACCACTATCCTGAATAATAGCATATATGATGTGTAAGAAAATTCCCTTCTATTGATCTTATCATGCCTTCTCTAATGTCTAATTCATTGGTGTTATGAGTGTATCTAGCATCAATTCTACTATTTCAGAAAATGAACACAAGGAGGGACAACAAAGATCATCCCCATATCCCAGTTGCTGAATCGAGAAACATGTTAACCCAACTGGGTTGACAGATGGAGAAGTGAGGACAACCTTGGTATAGATGGTCGAAACATCACTTTACAAGCTTAGACTACGATGAGAAATAAGGTGTTCCCATGGAGAACCCACCTGCAAGAACCATGGTTAACTTGTTAAGGTACTTCAGCAGGATAAATCCTCCCGTTTACAAAGGATCTAAGATTGCTGAGGATCACGTAAGAGGAGTGGAAAATGATAAAAAGTCTAATATAATGCATAAAGTTAATATGTAAAGAAAAGAATGACTTCATGACTATAGGCTAGTGCAAGTGAGACAAGTTGCATCTACGCCCTAAAAATCAATGTCACTAAATGAAATGACTAATGGACTATATTTATGCTAGAAGATGAACAAGAAAAGAAAGAGTGGCTACATTAGGATAGGCTAGTTTAAGTTAGAGAAGTTGAATCTACGTCAGCGGAGATGGTTGAAGCTATTGAAGGACTATTACATGAATCTCCACTACCATCTAGGTAAGGCTAATAATGTAGCTTATGCATTGAGCAGGACGAGAATGGGAAGTACAACCCACGTTGAGGATGAGAAGAAAGAGTTCGTGAAATATACACATATACTTGAAAGACTGGGTGTGCAGTTAGTTGACTCTACTAGTGAGAGTGTTTCATTTAATCCTAACTTTGAATAATTGTTAGTAGTTGAAGTCAAGAAGGGTCAGAATCTTGATCTTGTGTTGATCGAGCTGAAGGACTCAACGTTGGTTAAGCTAAATGAGTCAAATGCTTTTGGACGTAACCTAATACTTAGGTACTAGGACATACTATGTGTACTAGATATGGATGATTTGCAGACCAAGATTTTTGGAGAGGCCCATGGTTCCAAATATTCCATACATCCAGGTTCCACCAAGATGTATCATGATTTTTAATAGATCTATTGGATACATTGTTGAATATGTGTCCAAGTGTCATAATTGAAAAACAGTTTAAGGCAGAACATCTTAATCCTTGTTGTCTTACTCAGTTGATTAAGGTTCCGACATGAAAGTGAGAGGCCATTAATATGGACTTCGTGGTTGGTCTTCCAAGGACTAGGAGACAATATGACTCCATATGGGTTATTGTGGACATGATTACTATGTCTGTCCACTTTATCCCTATGAAGTATACTTATAGACCTGAGGATTATGCGAGACTCAACATTGATGAGATTGTGAGATGGCATGGGATTCCTTTGTCTATAATTTCAGATAGTAAAGCTCAGTTCACTTCACATTTCTGGAGATCCTTCAAGAAGAACTTAGGCACGCAGGTAAAGCTTAGTAATGCCTTTAATCCTCAGACTGATGTGAAGGCAAATCTGACTATTTAGACATTAGAGGACATGTTCAGAGCGTGTGTGACTGACTTTAGAGGTAGTTGGGACTACCGTTTGCCTTTGATAGAGTTATCATACAATAACAACTATTACTCTATCATTGGGATGGTACCGTTCAAGGCACTATATGGTAGGAGTTGCGGGTCTCAAGTAGGGTGGTTCAAGGTTGGATAGTCATCTATTTTCGGTCTATAAATCATTTATAATGCCTTAGAGAAGGTCAGGGTGATGAGGGACAGGTTGCATACTGCTTATAGTCGGCAGAAGTGTTATGAGGCCAAAAAAAAACGTCCCTTAGATTTTGATGTTGGTGACCAGGTCTATTTGAAGATATCACATATGAAGGGAGTGATGAGGTTTGGAAGGAAGGGAAAGTTGAGTCTGAGGTATATTGGGCCATATGAGATCCTACAGTGTGTGGGTGAGGTGGCCTATGAGTTGATATTGCATGCAGAGCTAGTTTCTGTCCATCCAATATTTTATGTATCCGTATTAAAGAAGTGCTTAGGTAATACAACATCGATTTTACAACTGGAAGGATTGGGGTTCGATGAAAATAGGTGAGGTGGACTCTGGGCTCGTTTAAAATTTAAAATTGGCCATTTTTGTTGTGGATACCAACCGGGTCCATAAATGATGTCTTAACGGACGTCCATGTAAATTTACACGAAACATGAATGCTTGAGTAAGTTTCTCTCTACTTAAACACGTCCACATTGATCTACCTTCGATTGACATTTTGTAGGTTATTTCGAAGTATACTAAATACGTGAAGGACATTATAGAGAGAAAGAGGAGGCTCATATAGTTTTATTCTATATCACATACGGAGAAGTGCATCTCAAGCATAAAAAATAGACTGCCCAAAAAGTCAAAGGATTTGGGTATTTTTATTGTGCAAAATACTAATGGGCAAAAGGCACATGGCCGAGGGTTATGTGATTTGATGGAAAGTATAAATTTGATGCTCTTATTTTTGTATCAGAAGCTTGGATTGGGGAGTCCAAAAAAAAGAATTGTTATTCTCCAACTCGTGAATAGATCCATTGTTAGGACAGAGGGGGTGGTAGAAGATTTTCTACTGCAAGTAGGTTCATTGATTTTCCTGTAGATTTTATTATTTTAGATTTTGAACCCTATAAATTCCCATTCATCTTCTGACGACATTTCATGCGCACAGATAGGGTATTGATTGATGTAGCAGCTAGTAAACTAAAAATGATGGCACATGACAAGGTTGAAGTATTTGATGTCTTCTGCGGTTTAAAATTGCCTTCTTTTTATGAATATTTGTCGTCTATTAGTGAGGTATATAACATTGTAGAATAACATTTGCTTATACCTAAAGATCCATTAGGGAATGTGATAGAGGGTAATGAGTTAGAGGGAGATACTGAAGCTCATGAGACTTAATAATGCTTAAATTAGCTTTAGTAGACATTCGTATGACTCATGTAGGGTCATTATATTGCGTGTTAGGCCCTCCACCAAAACAAACGATAGTAGAAGACCCTATGTTGAAACTAAATATTCTACCGGCTCACATAAGGTATTTGTATTTGGGTACTAATGAAACATTGCATGTTATACTTTCTGCAGATTTCTCTGATTTACAGGTTGAGGCTGTATTGTGGATATTTAAGAGAAGAAAGAAAGAAATTTGTTGGGAGATGACTAATATTCTTGTGATTAGTCCGGCATTGTGTGTGCATAGAATTTACATGGAAAAGGATTACAAATCCAAAGAATAACAACAATACCGTCTCAATCCAAAGATGAAAGAAGTGGTAAGGATGAAAGTTATAAAGTGGTTAGATGTTGTGATTGTATACCTGATCTCTTATAGAAAGTGGCTCTGTCCGGTACAATGTGTTACCAAGAAGGGAGGTATGGCTGTGATAAGGAATAAAGAATGAATCGTTTCCTACGAGACGAGAACAGGGACTAGTGTGGTATTTGTATGGATTACAAGAAACTAAATGATACTACCTAGAAAGATCATTATCATGTACCTTTCATTGATCAGAGCTTAACATTTGTACCACTGCTTCATAGATGAGCATTCCAGGTACAATCAGATCTTAATTACACCCTAAGATTGGGAAAAGATCACAATTGCCTTTCCATATGGAAAATATGATTTAAAACGCATCCCACTTGGACTTTGCAATGCTCCAGTGATTTTTCAAAGGTGTATGGTGACCATTTTCAATGACATGGTGGATGATTTTTTAGAGGTATTCATGGATAATTTTTCATTCCTTGGGAAATCCTTTTAGTTATGTCTACAGAATCTTTATAAGGTGCTTGCTAGATGTGAAGACACGAACTTAGTATTAAACTAGAAGAAGTATCATCATTTCATTAGAGAGGGGATAGTATTGGGACAGAAAGTGTGTAAATCTAGTTTTGAAGTTTATAAGGCCAAAATAGAAGTCATTCAAAATTTCCCCCCTTTTATTTCTGTAAAATGGGGTGCGTAGTTTTCTTGGCCATTCATGTTTTTACAAAAGGAGGTGAAGTTTGACTTTGATGCATTGTGTTTAAGAGCTTTTAAGATGTTGAAACAGAGCTTAATTGAGGCTCCTATTCTAATTGAACCTGAGAAGTACCATTTGAACTTATGTGTGATGATACTAATGTAGCAGTAGGTGCGTTCTTGACTCTATGCAAGCAAATTACACAGTAACTGAGAAGGAGATTTTACCTCTAGTGTTCACCTTCAACAAGTCTAGATTGTATTTTGTAAGCACCAAATTAATTGTCTTCAGTGGCCATGCATCTATCAGGTACTTATTCATTATGAAGGAGGATAAACCAAGACTAATTTTTGGGATACTACTTCTCCAAGAATTTGACGTTGAGATCAAAAGATAAGAAAGGTACAAAAATCAGATAGAGGACCACTTATAAATGTTGGAGGACTTCTCACATGTAAATGAGGCTGAGCAAATACGGAAAGAGTTTCGAGATGAGAAATTTATGGCTTTGGATATATCTGAAGTGCCATGGTATGCGGACATGATGAACATAATAGTGAGTGGAGACTATCCGTCAAATCTTGATTAGGAGGTGCTTGAGGTTAATTATGAATGATTCAAGTTGCGTTGTGCCGCGACATTAAATAAAGCACTGTTTTTCATCTCCAAATGATACGTCCTGTGGATATTACTATTCAAACCTTTGATGATATGCTTAGAGTTTTTATAATTGATTTCGAGGGAAATTGGGATAAACACTTGCCTTTGGTTGAGTTTTTCTACAACAATAGTTACCATTCATCTATATCTATTGCTCCTTTTCTGGCCTTGTATGGTAGGAGATGTAGATTTTAATAGGATGGTTTGACGTGGGGAAGTCTTCATGTTTGGGTCCTGAATAGATTAATAAGACTTTTGACAAGGTTCATATAATAAGGAATCTCTTGAAAACAGACTATAGCCGGCAAAAGTCATATGCTTACCATAGGAGAAGAAACTTAGAGTTTGAAGAAGGTGATAAAGTGTGCCTACAAATTTCACCTATGAAAGGGTGGTGAGATTTTGCAAGAAAGAGAAGTTGACTCCTCGTTATGTGGGTAATTATGAAATTTGGCAAAGGGTTGGCAAGGATACATATGACTTGATGTTACCTAGTGAATTGTCTTTGGTTCATCCGATGTTTCATTTTTCCATGCTTAAAAAGTTTACCGATAATCCCGAGTCTATTCTTCTCATGAGGTTCTACTTGTTCCAGAGAACCTCACTTATGAGGAGGTTCCTATTGAAATCCTTGATAGACAAGTTCAGAGGTTAAGGAATAAGGAGGTCACTTCCGTAAAGGTGTTACGGAAGAACCACCTAGTTGAGGATGCAACATGAGAGGCCGAGGTCGACATAAAGTCTTGTTACCCTCATCTAATTTAAAAGTAAGGTAAGTTTCTCCTATTTATAGTGAAAATAATTTAATTTTTTTTAAGTTGCCTTGATTTTTTGAAAAAAAAGTTAATTTTATGTTTTTTTTTAAAGGAAATAAAGTGATTTATGCCTATTTAAATGAATGTTTTCAATATAATGCTCTTTTATTTGATTTGAACTTATATGGTTTACGCCCTTGGTGGTTAAAACCTCTTATTTCTTCAAAGATCTATACATAAAACAATCAGAGGCGGACAGTTTCCTAAACCTCTATTAATTAGCATTAGGCCTTGAAATAAGCTCATATACAACAAAAACTTAAGAAAGACAGATCATAGATAGTGACTCAAAAATATTTTTTTTTGCATGTCTTAAGCTGGATATGACAATGACATCAATGGTGTACATACCAGATACTTATTTTGGCAAATCTTTAGGATAAAAATCAACACTTACTTTCTATATAAATAATATTTAGCTAGTACATCTGCCACTTGATTCCCCTCTATGCAGCAATGTCGACCTATCACATTGGCCTGCAAATTCATTCTTCCAGTCTCCATAATAGCATCCCACAGTATCGAGGCCATTTGAGATTAATCCTTCATTATATTTGCAATAAAAAGGAAATCACATTCTAATATAAAGTCTGAATAGCCATTTACCACTAAACATTTTGCTCCAAAATAGGCTGGTATGACCTCTCGTATATTGCTCGTACCTCTCCATCGTAGTCCTGAACCCACCACAACCTTAATCAATTGGAAAACATAAATATATCATGTATACCAGTAGTATTATTCTTCCACATCACCAGCTCTCCAAAAGAATCTACATAATTGTCTTTCAACCTTTTTAAGGATTCATATTGTAAGACATTCTTAATCGATATTGCTCATCCCCAATGGAGAAGAGATTTATGTCCATCTTGTAGTTCCTTTGATAATTTTAGATATCATATCAGTTAAACTTGAAATCAATGTTTTTCCGATGTACAAGTGATAACCCAAATATGTTATAAGAAAATGCTTATGTGTATAATTCATAATCCCATTTCATAAAAAAAAATTTCCTCATTAATCTTCGGGCCACAAACTTAAGAAAAAAAGGATAATATCATCAACATAAGATAAATGATTATCGCTAGGGTCTTGTCTTATGATTATAAAATTAAAATGTTGATTGCTATTCAAATGGTTTAACATTTTTAAAAAAATGTTAGCTCTCTCAATGAAATTTTTTTTTCTACATCCATTAACAAGGACAAGAGTACAATATATTACTAATGGATCTCATCATAACACTAAACTATCTTTCAGAAAAAACAAATGTTCATAAAATATCAAAAAGAAATTGATAATTACCTCAGTCATATCATATGCTCTAGACATATCATGTTCAATGAACACATTTCCTGTTCCATTGTTCTTTTAATACCATGATTAATTTCTTGCGGTAAAAGAATCTTTTCAGTAATCAATGTACCATGTACAAAAAAAGATTGGCTTCCAAAAATAATCATAGGAAGAATTGTGTCCAGTACATCATTTAAGATCTTGGAAATAATCTTATTATAAAGTTACTAAGGACAATAGGCGTTATATAAGAAAATAATAAGGATTATTAACATTATGAATAAGAATTAGACAAGAAGTAGAATACAACTTAGTCAACTAAGCCCCATTGAAATAACTTCGAACAAAATCAATCACTTCCATTATATAATGCTCTAAGCGGTGATAGCACTCAAATTACCCTCAAAATAAGTTCAAATAGTAAGAGGTTGTTAGCAAAAAAAATACCCAAGAAGCATCAGGGTCGATCCCACAAGAAACAAATTGGCGGCAATTGGAAAGACGTGATTTTGGTAACAAAATCATAGATTTAGGCAAAGAAACTATCAATGGAAGTATACATGGGAATTAAAAATTTAGGAATTGAATCCATTCTCCATGATCCATTGCAATTCAAGACCTAAACTAATCATAGATAGTCTTAATCATTATAAGTCAACACTAATCTCCAAAATAGTATTGTGTGTTTCCTGAATTGAACATCAATTTCATATACACAATTACACCTATAATTCATATAATATATAACAAGGAATGGAGAAGAGAACAAGAGATTTTACTATTTGGCACCCAATCATGAAGACCAAATATGAATTTTCAGGCAACTTACCTTCAAAATATTTTCCCAAAATTATAAACCACAATATTCTCTCTACTCTAAGTTTCTATCAATTCTTCTTTCTTCCTAGTGACCTTTTTACCTCGTTTTCACTTGTTTTTTTCAAATTTCTTCTAAATAAACCCAACATTCATTTTTATCCAAAAATTATGAAAACCACATTAAAAGAACCAATTATAAATTAAATCAAGTCAATATACCTCAAATGAGTGAAAATCAACATTAACATGTTCGAAAGAAAATTCCCCCAAATCTATCAAGACAAGGAGAACTATTAGGATCCATTCGAAGAACTATATTATCAGCTTCCTCTTCATCAAGATTTTTTGTGAGATCATCATTCTCATTTTGGTAATAAGTTTCTCAATGAATTCCATACCTAGGGGGTTAGTTTGTCCATCTGATTTTGTAAGATTATTCTCAAACTAATTTAAAGCCTCATCAGATTTTTGTTGGTTACTCTATTCCAAATTACCTAGCTGTGAAGTAGTTCTTGTCAATAAAAAAGTACAGAAATTCAATATGTCATTTGAGGTTCTATGGTGATACTAAAAGCATGGATACCATGTGAAAGAATAGAACAAATAACTATACTTTCCTAAAATATTCAAAAATCTTCTCTGCCAACCATTAATTTGTTATTGAGAACAAGATGAGATGACATAGAACATTAATAAGTGGTTCATGCGTATGTACACAAACAATATGCACTTACCTAGTGAGGAAAAAGTATGCAAATAGAACATGAAAACATTCACCTCAGAAGAAAAGGAAAAGGGTAAAGCCAGACCCTTTCCCTCTCTTGCACTTCCAGCTCATTATATATATCACTTTTTTCTAATCATCCTTTCCTCTAATGGACAATCATTTCCTGAAAATCAAGGAGACAATAAAACAAAAATTTCAAGGAATTCAATAGTAACAATATATTTCTCATGACATCTACAGATGGCAATACAACTGTAGATTAAAGTACAGAACATGAGTTGATAATATTGCAGACATTTTTCTGTACGTGGTTATTTTATGCACTAAAAGTAGCAGTAATTGAGAAAAATTCATCATATTCTCTCTAGGTTTGTACGATGTGGAGTGGCAAAGATTTATATGCACCTGTATATGCTTGTTTTCCTACTGATTGATAATAATCTTGTTTCTTTACTACATAATAAAAAAAATGGAGAAAGGAGAAATGTAGCACACCCTTTCTCACACACAATAAAATACTACACGGCATCATATCATGCATGCAAAGGATTTTTCTTGACAACAAAAGGTGGACTTGAATTTAAAGTTCTCCAACATTTGACTACAAGAACTTCGTGCAACGGAGACATCTGAGTACCATTGAATATTTAAGAGAGAGTTGAAAGGTGGATATGCTCTAAATATGACAAAGACATCAGTCATTGGAATGTAAAGTTTCATTTACTCACATATAATAGCTTTCATCCTCGACAAGAGTTTTCTCCATATCAATGTTGCAAAGGAATGAAGGTTTGGATGTAAACGTAGTTAAATGCTGACCCAGATTTATGTGTCTCTGGAACAGAAAGTCAATAATGTCATAACATTGTTAAAACCATTACTCTCATTGTAGAATCTTACATTAGCAATAACTCTTACTGCCATTTTTGGCAATGAGTTAACCTCATTACATAATCCTTCAATTTCGAGACAGTTTGGTTTTGCATATAAAATAAAATCTAACACAGAAGTCAATTATTGAACTACCAAAGCTAAGACATGCACATCTACGATTATTGACTAACCATGGTCTTCATTTCTGTGTTATCTTGCTTCATGGAAATTGCTTTTGACATATAACCTGCACTAACATTGCAAATGGCATTTAAACAAATAGAAGTCTAAGAAAACTTCATTAGAAATTGAATGTTTTGATAGTACAAGGAAGATTCATATGTATGCTTAAGTCACGTAGACTATTGTTAAAAAAATTTGAAGAGAAAATAAATCAACCCGGACATCTTCTTGAATTAAGGGAAACCTTTATTTCCTTGCCTTCTTGCTGAACACCTATAATATGATAAACTAGAATGAACCTTCAACATAATCAAAAGATTTTGTCTCATATTCACCAAATAATCCATGAGGTCACACAACAATGCTTTGTATTTTATAACTACATTATATGAAATATAATGAGACAAGAGACAGGGAAGGGCTGAGTGAAAAGAAATAAGACATGCTACCTCCCAAAAGTATGCTAGTATTTATATCAGGCACACTCATCTACTGTAAAAGAGAAAATTGATATTAATTTTTTACAATTATGGTGCACAACGTGATTTTCAAATGTAATTTTTTAACACTTATTTAACTACACTAAAACTAAGAAAAAGATTCAACAAAATTTGAAAATCACGGTGCCGCGCAAAGCACGGACAATGTATTGTCACAAATTAACATCAAATTGCTCTTTTACAGAAGATAAGTGTAGGAAAATTGTTCGTGCTTCGCGCGGCACCATGATTTTAAAATTTGGTAGAATCTTTTTTATTTAGTGTAGTTAAATAAGTGTTAAAAATGACATTTTCAGTTACACCAATGTAATGCCGCAGTGTAATAGCTTTGTTGTTCTGGAGCTTTAAAATGCAATTGCTTGAAGGAGTTATTCACGTCTTGGTGTGTAGGGGTAGGTACCATATAACATTAAGAGCAAAAATGTGGATCCAAATATGGCACATAAACAAGACAACTTTTATAGACATGTACATTTATAGTAAGGGAAGTATTTTTTGCAATACATCCCTACCAAAACAGACATCAAAACCATATGATATACAAATTAGACATTGTTAGCCATGTAGAGTTTTGCAAGTAACAAATAGACACTACTTGATCAAAATAATAATATTAAGGTCCCTAGCATAGAAAAAGCCTCTACCTTGCCCTTTTTTATGGTGTCATCGTCACTCTGTTTTTTGTCGTCTATGAATAAATTTTTTCCCTTTTTAGACTTTCTCGAATAAACTCTTCTGTTTGAAATGGAAGCCTCCCATCCACTAGGAATTTCTTTTGATTATTCTGTGTTTTATCCTCCCTCATAGTCTATTAGTTCAGGTGAATCTTCCAATTTTCTTTTCCCTATATGTAAAAATAATTAATGATTAATTTTCTAGAAGATGAATGATGTACCTATCAAAAGAAAATGTATTAGAACCATAATTACTCTGTAGCATTTTACCTTTTTGTCTTTGCTTATGGGGTGCTGCATTGTAATTCTTTATCAGCACATAAACCTGTGTGATTGTATAATCTTCCGACCACTCATTCAAATTGAAATTGCTCAATTTTCGTTTGAAGACCAAGTCCATCCCGCATAGACTGCAAATATGGGATGGTACATCAGCCTCACTTTTGTACTATCTGTTAATCAACTTGTGATCAAAAGTAATCAACAGATTTTTCATTGCAACCCCATAAAACAGGATAAAAGTAGTCTTCACACACACACACACACGCATACACACACGCAGACGCACACGCATGCACACACACACACACACATATACACACACACACACCCTCGCACCAGCACCCACGAACCCACGCACCCGCACACGCGCAAATGCACACGCACACTCGTGCACAAACACACACACACACACACACATATATAGATATACATATATTAAAGTAGCATGTTGATTCAATGCCTTGAGCTTTCGGTGCGAAAGGTTTATTATAGTACTTACCTCTATGTCGGTACTCTAATTAGAATCTACAAAACCTACAATAGTCATTCGATTTTCGAACATAAATTTTGCAATATTAATGTTACTTGCATTTGCAGTGTCAATAGTATGGACATCAACTGAGTTTTTTGAGAACTTATGAAGCAATGAGGTGATGTTATCGATTTTAATATAACATAAATTTCTCTAGCTGTGGTGGCGGCAAAATTTAGTTCAACTATTATTGAAAAACTAAACCTATTTGTCAGAATGTCCTTTATTCGTTACTATTAAAAGCTTCCAGTATGTTGAGAAGAAATGGTTAACTCTTAATTCTTTAAATTTATAGCCATAACGATCATAATGTATGGTCTGAATTGGATTGGATATACGAAGGGGTAAAATATTTTCTCTTGATCCTCCCAAAATGTTATTCTTGCTTTGATAGGCATGTCCTAACTACAAGAGAATTACAAGTTTCCTCTTTCGGATGAATGAATTTTAATGTAATGCAGATGAGATTAGAACATTACGAATCGTTGAGAATGTGTATGTCCCGTTTCTTCCACTTTCAACTCATACTCTCTACATCACCGATTCCATATAAGCATCCAACCACATCTACAATTAAGGAGGAAAATTATTTATTGTATACATTGGACATCGTGTGTAATATAAATGACAATCATTGATGTGCCTGATTGGACAATGATGTTGTTGTGGCGGGAGAGAATCATTTCTTATTGGATACAATTTGCAGGGATTTGAACAGTATCATTTTGTATTTTTTTGATGGCAATGATCCGCAAGAATGATATTTTAAAATTTGATTGCAGTGATATGTATTAACAAATTATTTCTTAAACTTTGAAGTTTATGATAATGATTTCACAACCTTTGCTCAACTTATCTTCGAACTTGTTAATATGATTATTCCAGATTACCGTGTGCATCAAAGTTCCATTTTACAAGTAAATGTGCAAGAAAGTTTGAAATAAGCAAATTCACAATGTTGTATAAATTGAATATAAATTAAAGTTTGAAATATGTAAATTCACAATTCTGTATATATTGAATATAAATGATGCAGTACCTTTTGAAAAGGGGAGTAAATATTGGTTGTTTCCAATTGTAAAAAGGTATCGTTCCACATATATGTTGGGTCGCTTTTGAGACAGTCTGATTATTGGGGCCGAATAATTGCTAGAGTGTTTGTGTTGTTTGAATTGAAGAATTGTTTAATATAAGAGTTCTTAAAGGCAAGGGTTTTCCTGGGATTATATTAAATTAAAAGGGTTTTTTGGATGATGGTGGCGCCATGTAGACGTCACTAAGGTTATTCTTGGTATACACATATGAATATTTTTACATATGCTAATCTTTAAAAATGGTAAAATAATTTTTTTTGGATCAAACTGTGAGAAACAGACATACTTTATGAGAAACATCAGCCCCATGCACTTGTTTATAGGTGAGAAAAACACCAAAAATAAAAAAGTGTGAAAAAAAGCTTGTTCATAGAATCACCATGTTTTACACCTTATATCACAGAAAAATCATTAATATATTTTCCTTAGTGAAGTGTAGAATTTTACAATTTGTACAACGCTCTTTCTCTAGCATCAATTAATCGTCTTAGTTATAACCCAAAACACAAAGGGCAATGTTGCTACACTTTAGATTCTTCTATATGCAGGATATGGAAAGGCAAGACAAAGTCGGCCTGCATTTATCCAAGAGGTTATTTCCCATATATGTAAAAAGTTAAAATAAAGGAGATATATCTCCACTCCTCTAGTCTTTCGTAAGGCAAAGTTACCAGATATATGTGCTAGTGAGAGAGAATATGTACCCGTGGATTAGTCGAGGCATGCAAATTGACTCCGACTATAAAAATTAATTAAAGTAATATATTTTAACTCAATTAACAAGGAACACTATTTGAATTCTTTTTTTCGAGCAAGCAATATTTAACTAGGCATAAATTATGATTTTATCTAAACCCCATTGTTATAGAGACAGACAGAGTACTAAAATTTCAAAAAAGTACAACTAAGAATTGTGCTGAGTTTGCAAAATGTGTTGATTTTGAGGTATTCTCCAACAACAAAAGAAGTTCCTTTATTTAAAAAAGTAAATATTACGTTACTCAATATTAAAAAAATAAAAAACAATGGAAATATTCAACCCAACAGAAATTTAAAATAACCCCAAAAAAGGAAGTGCAAAAACTCAAAAATTTCAACTCAAACTCAGTAAAGTAAATAATTCATTATAATATCAAGAGATATAATTACCTTGAGGAGTGAGCTATGTACAATAAGCAAGAGTGAACCTCCGAGCTTAAGCTCAATCAACAAACTATTTTTCCCTAGAATGTGCAACTCAAAATAAATAATCAATTAACGTTTAAACTTTTCCATTTAAATTTACAGAAAAGAGGAATGAAACTCACGTTCTTCAAAATTGTCATGAGGTTTTTCTGCGATTGATCTCTCTGTAAGGTTAATTTTTTGGAGAACTGGATTAAATTGGAGACAAAAATAGTGCATATGCATTGATGTACATTATTATTATGCATATGTAATTGTACCTTAAAGATATCATATTAATCAGAGCATTGTCCAAATTAAGAACTGGGCGCCATTTTCAATCGATATCTCGAGCTTTTTTTGTTCAATGATTTGAGTTCTACTTCTTTAGTAGGGACTTGAGAAAACAAAAGTCAAATCTTGTGGCATTAATATTACTTCAATAAACTTTGGTGAAATCTTATCATCTTTGTTTTTTGATTGATGACCATAAATCAATCGATTCATTAACAAAATGTAAATGAGGGGAATGTATTACAACCACACTAACTAACGTTAAAAGTTTCGAGAAGGCAAAATAATTTGGGGTATAATATCAAGCACTTGATGTCCCTACGACAATTGGTTATTGTTATCTTATACCTCTTTTTCTTTTCACATGATTTTATTTAATATACCTGAACTTGTTGCATTATAAACTCTATATTAATAAGTGAATATCCTTCTTAGTAGTACGATCCGAGGAAAGAATTAAGAATGTTATGTATTACAATCAACTACCGTTGATTCATACCAATAAGTTGAAATAAAAAAATTAATAAAATCTTACCTATGATTCATGATTCTATAAACATTAGCGACAATGTCATTTAAGTAATTAATATGATAAACTGCAAAATGATAAATTTGACCAATCTCATCATCATCCACTGGAGTAGGAATATCTAGTTTCATCATAGTCATGTAAGTTTCTTATATTGATTCCGATGAAGAATCGTTTGTAAGAACCCATATATGTTGCTTATACCATTATGTGATCTCTAACGCCCTTCAAGAACGCAGTCTGGCATAAATTCTTGGTTATAAAAAGGAAATTTTTAACAATTATATAGTACTATATTTGAACTGCATTTCCTCACATTATTTTGAATACTAATCCTGATTTAATAAAAAACAAATACTTCTTCTACACTTTCTATTCTCTGTTTTTATGTTGGATAGCTCATTAGTAAAAATAAGATACACAAGAGAATTTATTGATAAGAAGATTAAGAAAAAAAATTTATTTAGTAGATGACCAGCTCCCACGGGAGGTAGGACATGATATAGGAACCAAATAGTAGAAGAAAAAATTTAGATGTCAAAAATGAAAGTTAGTATACTGTAACACAATCTTATCCCATAAGCAAATAACCACAACCAAACATTGATTAATAGCAGAGAAAACCTAATTTTGTTGTAAAAGAATTTAAATATTCACATAATTGTAATATTTTTTAAGATTCTTGTGAGCTTTTCTTTAAAAAGTCAATAGACCAGCCCAATCTCTTGGGTATTGTAGAATCATTGCTCATATGGGCTGCAAGATTTTCAAAAATATAATGAAGAACTGAAATCAATGAGCCATCTTACCAAAATCCTGAAGACCATAATATATGTTGATGTTGTTGGATCTGCTAAGGTAGCATTTATTGAGTTTAATAACACAAAAGAGATTGAGCTAGCCACATTACAGTAGAATAATCTTGAATATCGCAAAATTATGGATCATCAAAAAAGATGGTGGACTATAGCACATGACAATTGGGAAAATAGGAGTTTTCCTTATTTGGGGGCTCGTTTAACCTTTAAAATAGGTCGTTTTGCCATAGTGATCAAGCGGCTCTGTAGATAAGGTCACTCAAGGCTACTCACAAAATGTTTGTACTGAATACAAGGATACCTTTTTACTTGTTGCAATTTTAGAATCTATTCGAATTCTACCCTCTTATGACTCTTTCAAGAATTTTACACTATTTCAAATGGATGTGAAAAGTGTGTTTTTAAACGATTTTATAAGAGAAGAAGTTATAGTAATAAACCCCCGGTTTTTAAAATCCTTCTTGTCCTTATTTTGTTTACAAACTGTCCAAAACTCTTTGCAGACTAAAATAAGTTCCAAAAGCTTGGTATGAATGATTGAGTTCGTTTTTACTGAAAAATAATTTCCACAACTCTGTTCATTCAAAGATCTGGTTTATTCATTCTTATAGTTCAAACATATGTTGATTAGATTATTTTTGGAAAGTCCAATCCTTCTTCACGCATGAATTTTTCAAATCTAATAAAAGTAGAATTCGAAATGTGTCTTCTGTGAGAAGTCATATTCAATCTCTTATTTCAAATTAAACATTAAACTAATGGAACATTAATTACTCAAGCAAAAAGGGCAAAGCCTTTGGTACACCAATGAGTTAGTCCACGTTTGTTGAATTTGATGCATCTGGAAAACACGTGGATAAAATGATGCATAGAGAGATAGTTGGCTCATTACTATATATAACATCCAGTCGACCAGATATAATGTATAGTATATGCAAGTGTGCACAATTTCAAGCTGCTCCGAAGGAATCACATCTCATGGTAGTAAAACGAATCATTCGTTACCTCATTGGAACCACGGAGCCAAGATTATGGTATTCTAATTCTACTCATTTTGATTAAATTGGTTATTCAAATACTGACTTTGCAAGGGACAAAAACAGCCAAAAAACACTAGTGGAACATGCAAAATCTTGGGGCATTCTTTAGTCTCATGGTATATATTTAAACAAGTTTCGGTTGCCTTATCCACCACCCAATCGGAATAGTTAGTTGTTGGAAGTTGTGGTACTCAAATTTTATGGACGATGCATCAATTACTTGATTATAATATTTCCTATGAAACTATATCGATTATCCATGATAATACTTCAGTCTTTCAAAATATAATGTGCATCATTCTAGGGATAAGCATATCCACATAAATCATCATTTTATTCGTGATTATGTTGAAAATTGTGATTTTTCACTCGAATTTGTAGGCTCTAAAAATCAATTAGCTGATATTTTTACTATACCTCTTCTGGAGGAAAGATTTTGCTCTCTCTGAGATCGCCATGACATTAAATGTGTTGACTAATCCATTGTACTTTACTGTTTATTTATTTTATTTCCTTATGCAATTATTGTGTTTTCTCATTTTTTTGTTCTGTAATTATGACCCGCTGCCACCTCTTCCGTTTCCCCTTCTTCTTATCAAATCCCCTTCCCTTTCCCTTTTTCATCTGATCCCCTTTCTTTTCCCTCATTTTTTTTTCTTTTTATTTATTTTTTCCTCTCTCTCCTCTACTCTTCCTCTCACCATGACAAATACTCGCCCCGTGACCTCAAAGAAATCCACTGTTGCTTTGAGTTCCTTCGAAGTAGACACCATCTCTCTCTCTCTCTCTCTCTTCTGATTCTCCGTAGGATCCATGGATACTTCATTTGAGTCCTCAAAGAAGTGAGATTCTACTACTAATCAGAAAGAATCAAAGAAGCCTTGTCTCTATCTTACGAGATCTCTCTCCAACACAGTCATGCACCAATTTTGAGGAAACGAATAGAAGCAGATGTATGATCGCTTCAAAACTCGACCTATTGTTCCCGATCTAGTTTTAGATCTCACTCAATTAAAGGACTCTCACATCCCGGTAAGCTTCTATCTCAAGGTTCATAAACTGTCTCCCTTTTTTACTTTGTGTGGTCTTGAGCTTTTTGACGAAGCAGTTCACCTGCTTTATGCGAATCTCCCCATCTCACCTAAGAGTGGTGAGTTACAGTTGTTGGTGCTTGTTAAGCAATTCATCATCAATGAAAAGTTATTCAAAAATGTGTTTGGTGCTAAGTTCTTTGGGTTAATTTCGTACATGAACAAAACGTGTCCTAATGACTTTGAAATTTTTCCTAAAGGTGCAAAGGGAGTCGTGCCTTAACCCGACTATTACATTTTTTACTTTTGGCCCTTATCGCTTTGTTTTCAGAATCGTATTCTCGCACATATCATGGACCCAACTCTTATTCCCAGAAGGGCTCCTTGAGTAATATATCTACTCGTAATGTATTTGTTCCCAAGTTCCTCCTTAGAAAAAAGTGCATCAACTGGGCTGAATGGTACAAGGCGTACATTTTGGGAAGTTTTAAAGACTTGAATTCATCGGCAAGTCTGCCCTCTGCTTGCTCATCTCGAAGATTATTGTGGACAGTCTTGTGGATCTTTCTTTGTTTACTCCCTCTCTTATAAATGCAACTTGTGATTTTCATACTTTTTCTAGTATGGTGTATGCGCAAGTTGCTGAAAAGTGGGTAAAAAAGAACTCAGTCAAAGCTTGAGCGGACTCTCCCTAACCCTCAAAAATCTCGGATGATTCTGCCGGTCTTATTTGCAGAACAATGGAGATGTCAAAACTAGCCTCTGAGTTGTAGAACGATACTTTGAAACCATTCTTTATGTTGTGGCAATTACAGAATCATTTTAGCCCTTATATAAGTAATTTGTGGATTGCCATGACAATGATCAAGCATGAAGTTATCCCAACGGTAAATCGTTTAATCCAACATGTTGACTCTCTCAAAAGTAGAGTCAACTCCTCCAACAATGAGTTTTCATTTAAAGTTCAGACCTCATACTCCAGTCTTTCGCGAAAGGTGGAACGTTCTTACAACACCTTCTATGAGAAAGTGATTAACTCCTTCAAGTAATTTTGAGGTGGTCATTTACTCTGCTGGCTGACCTTTACTTTTTGCACTAACATCCAATAGGGGCATGTACCTTTATATCTCTTGGACTACTGTTTTTTTGTCTCTCTAAATCTTAGACTACTCAGTTGTCTGTTTTCTTTGCTTAACTCAAGTATGCTTTTAGCTTATCTTTTATATTATGACGAAAGGGGAGAAAACAAATCTATCTTTCTTGCTCCTCTGTGAGACAGGGGGAGATGAGATAGGGAGAGTTGCATGCATCGATGAACTAAGACTTGAAATCTCAGGGAAGTCCAACTAATTTGAAGTAAAATTGACTATCAAGATTATTATTAATATTGTGATTAATATTTTAATTATCAAAAAGGGGCAGATTGGTATCTCGTTAGAGTTAGTTGATTTTTAAAATAAACACTTAAGGCGTTAAATATTAATTTCGTAAGTCACAAATTCAAAAGGAAATAATCAATATAAATGACTTTAGAAAGGAAAAGAATATTGGCTTGAATATATGGTTAATCGACACATGGAGAGGCAAGACTCAAATCTAAAGGACAAAAGAAGGCAAGGAATATATGGTTAATCGACACATGGAGAAAGTTTAAATGAAGCAGAATACTCACACACTTGGCAGAGATCACAACCAAATCATCAACAAAGGAAAATCCATGAATCAAGCGACAAGAAAAGAAGTATGTCGATCATACAAGGAAATGATCGCCATCAAAAGGAAAGAAGAAGAAATGATTTACTTCATGGATACAGATCAACTGAATTGCCTCAATCAAGGACCACCTAAATTGATCCTTGTTTGAGATAAATCCCTTGGGTTTTTCCTTACAAGAGCACAAATCATTATCTACAAAACTGACCAATTTTTTTTGTGTGAAATATGCAACTTTGCTTGACCTTAGAACACAGTTTTCTTTTGTCTTTCATAAATCTTTATAAGCACGTGAGTGATAAAATTTAAAAGAAAAGAGAAAATATTTAATTTGAGTGTAGGGATAAAAGTTGAAGTACTGTCAAGGTAGAAAACGAATTTGCATATCAAGACAGGATAAAGTTTCAAACTTCTTTAACACTAGGATATCTTCAAATATCTTAATGAACACCCTTGAAACCAAAGGGGGCTTGACTAGCCAACACAGTGGTAATCCGAACAAGGATAAAACCTTTTGTGTGTATTATTACTGCATCTTTCTATTATTGTTTATCTTTCTATTAAATTTAACCCCCCCCCCCCCCCCCGAATATCACAATAAACTTAAGAAATAAGGATTTTAACTACATTGAAACCCTAGTTTTGTGTTGATTCCTCTAAAACAAGGATAACTCAACATTCACTAAATGTGAGCAGTTAATTACATGTTTTTTTTGTCAAAGATAGATACACATGTATATTCACCATATATATGAATGTGGGTCCGTCTCTAATAATAAAATAAAGTTACTTTATGATTGAAATCATTAGTGCAAGTTTCAGGCTCTGATACGGCATGTTAGACGATCCAAAACCATAACGAACATGATCATCTAGAAAGTATGACCTGTTAATACCCACGGTATCTACATGGTGTAATAGAGACTTGAGTTAATTTGAACTCTCATCCCCACATCGGTGCTCAATACTACTCCCTAAATATACTTTAGCTCATGCTTTAAACATAACTTACTTCCTTTGGGTTGAGATAATTTGCTCAACCATTTTTACCCTTAAAAATCCCTCTTGGAATTAGTGTTCCCCTTTTCTTACTAAAAACTATTTTGGAACTCTTAGTTTCCTTGTAACTTAAATGTGAAAACATTTATAATCCTTCCAGCAATATTGTGTTCCCTTATAACTTTTTGACATATGAACTCAACTCTTTCTATTTACTTCACTTGAACTAAACTCTTAAGGAATACTTAGTTCCCTTATCTCTTTTTAAAAAATTAACTCAACTTTTTACACTTTGGTCAACCTGTAACTTGAGGCTTAAAACAATGTTAAAGTGATTGTTTAAGAAATTTTGAATACTTTGAGAACTTGCCTTTACTTACTTCTTAATTTTTAAACTTGACTCTTAACTTCTTTGACCTTGATCTTAGCTTCCATTGAATTTGATTATGGATCAAGGATCATGATCTCATGTTTATGGATGATTTAATGATGTTTATATGTACTTTAGCGTGTTGGAATCAACTAGGAATGATAGGTACATCACGTAGGAACTAGTTCGAAAAGATAGGGAAAGAACGAGGTCTCTAAGTGACGTTGGCGCTCTGAGATGCACGGAGCGCAAGAGCTTTTCCTACATACTCTAATTAGAGGTGATGTAGCTGGTGCGGAACGCCAGGACCTGTTGTACAGAGCCTTCCGTGAGGGTCTCTGATAAGCGCGCTCTGAAGATGTTGTCAGAGAGAACCTCCGACTTTTCTTGTGCATGTTTCATCTCTAAACCTCCTAAACTTCCATGGATCCCACCACAAACACTTAGTATTACTAAATACCTCATTACCCAATATATTAGACTAAAAAACAATCGACTAGAGATAAATTACAATTCAATTAACAAGAAATTCATATTTTTTCGTCAAGAAATTCCGTGTTCATCATTCAATAAACCCTAACTTGCTGAATTGAATCATATTGCGGTGTGGGTTAAAGGACCCTACATAAAATGGTCTGAACATACCTTGAAGGGATCACCTCCGACGAAATTTGAAACGATTCTTGGAATTCTTTCTTCTCTTTCTTCTTTCTCCTCTTCTCTTCTCTTTTCTCCCAAGCCCTAATCGTATTCAATATTCTAAAAACTGACTTAAGGTTTAACTTTTCCCTTGATAAAACCTTAAAACAAATTAGGAAATTGTAGGATGAAAATACTACTTTACCCTTACTTAAATTCTTATTGGATTCTCCTCAATCCAATAACCTATTATCCATAATGCATATCTCATTCGTACGATATAAAAATTTCTCAAACTCTGCAGCGTTAGAAAGATCTTAGCATGGGATTTCTAACCGTATAAATAACTCAAATCACTTTCTCTTGAGATGAAAGTTATGGCCGTCTAAAAAATGGCCAAAAACTCATTTTTAAAATTTGGAAATTTTCCACATTTCTCTTTTTATTTCAAAAAACAATTATTCCTTGATTTCCTAGATTATTCTTAGTAATTTCAATTTACTAGATGTTACATGACCTACACAATCAAATTTCACAATTTTGAGGTATTAAATGTCACATGCAAAAAATAATTAAGTGGACAGAATTAAACAAGTCAAAGTAAATTATTAGTAACTAAATATATCTGCCAATTTCTCTTATTAAATAATCACATATTTTTTACTCTC
The DNA here is from genome assembly GCA_027704785.1 of Solanum chmielewskii. Lineage (NCBI taxonomy): Eukaryota > Viridiplantae > Streptophyta > Magnoliopsida > Solanales > Solanaceae > Solanum > Solanum chmielewskii. The sequence continues at coordinate 10,034,139 of JAKWIX010000318.1, read as the reverse complement.
CTTTGCTCTCAAGTTATGTAATATTTAATTTAATAGGTTATTTCGAAAATAAAGTCTTTTTATACTCCTATATTAATTGTTCACTCTATTATAAATAATTCTTCCAATCATTTGATCTCATTGATCCTTAAAATTATTCCATTTTTAATTTTTAAAATTAATCATGTTTGTACACCTTTAGAAAAAAATTCTGAAAGTGCAAATTAATGATATTTATCATTTTTATTTATGATTTCTAATAATGAGAAAAATAAATAACTAAATTAAAAAAAATGACGTATTTTAACTCTATATTTTAATAAAATAATCTGTATTCACATTAAGCTCTAAAATTTCTACTACATGTCACATTTCAATTTCCTTTTATGTGTTTTATCTCGAATTAAATCGTCACTTAAATTGATACGGACAAGACATTACAACTAAGAAACCTCCAATACTAATTTCACCCACTCACCCTTCTCCATATTACATTTCTTTCAAAATTATTTTAGGAAGAAAACCTTTCCTCCTTCTTCAGTTCCCTTTTTAAATTTAATTTAAGAATAAAACCTCTCTCCCTTCTACAGTTCCCTCTTTCACTCCGAGGTGATGAATCTGAAGACTTCAAAATCATTCAAATTTGTGTTCAGCAGTAGAAGGATAACGTGTTCTCAAAAGGGTATTTGATTCTTTTCTAAAGTTTTTTTTAGATGTTTACAGTATCAGTAATATGTTTAGATCTTGATAAGCTTAAACTTTCATTCCTTGTTATGTTTAAAAAATCAAAATCTTTGTCATTTGGGTGTTGTCAATTTTGTGAAATAGAAGCCCTATCTTCCTCTTTGTACTTTTTTTGGGTAGATGTTGGTTTTCTTGGGATTCTGGAATGTAGAAAAAAACCTAATTTCCTTTCTTCTTTTTTGGTGTGTTTTAGATGGTTTTAATGCAATGACATTTCTTTTGAGTCAAGGGTCTATCGAATATCAACTCTCAAACCACGGAAACAAAGTTAGGAAGAAAATGTTGTCAACATGCTATCCTTTGTAGACCTCTAAAAACATTCTTTCTGTCTGGCTAGTAGAAATCTCTTTTTTCATAAGGAATTTGTTAAAGATACACCAAGATGTATATATGTTGGACATGATCCATCCTCAACTATGAAGAATAAACTCAAAAAGCATCACCCAATTTTGCATTCATTAGTTGATATGTATTTTGAAGTTATGTTATGTGTTGAATTACCTTAGGCGAGATTGAAAATTTGAGTGGAACTTACTTTCTGTCAGGTTAGCATAACTTTCTTGTTTTCAAAGGGATTACTAATAGTACCACATAAAACTTAACTATCCTCAGGTGATTAAATGTGATATCTGAGAAGCTTGCAGGAATCTTATCAAAAAATTCCAGGGGCAGAGGTTCGAAATAAACCCCTTCACTAAGGATAAATAATCATTCTTCTTGTAGCATAAATGTTTGGAGTCATATATCCCAAAAAAGGTCAAATAAAATAGTATTATTAGTTGTACCAGAGTTAAATTTACAGTCAAACAATTGTACTAAAATTTAACATAAATACTACTTTTATATATACTACCAAACAACTTCTTTAGTGTTGAAGGAAGTTTCAAGTGTCCTCTATTGGTTTATAATATTGCGACACGCACATGTTTTTCATAAAGTGTTTTGATGTAAGAACTCAGTACTATAAATTTCTAGTACAATAAGTATAACATCACTAATTTAAACTTCTAAGTTCTCTTAAAATTCTTTACAAAAATACTTTATATGTGTTTAATTAAACCTAAGCCAGTGAATTTTACATCAAGAGTTGCAAATTATTGAAATCAATGAAAATGTCATCTACAAATTGTAGACCTTTTCTTTTATTTTTAAAGTTGTGATATGTTTGTTTGTTTTTCATGTAGAGTATACTCAGACCTTACCAATAGTATTGTGTTTAATTTATACAGATTATCATGTGTCCAAGTGAACAAAGACTACAATTACCTTCTTCTGATCGACTAAGAAACCTTGCCATTCATTTAATCGATAAAATTCTAAATAGGTAGTATTTTCAAGATGATGTAAGAACTAGTACACATTTTATGGATTGTCAATATACTTTCCGTACAATTCCAAAGGTAGGAAACACCAGAGGACTTGATATGCCCTACCATTGGATTTATAATTCTCATTCTCGATTGTTTCTTCAGTTTTCATATAGGAACAACATTGAATGTTATCCTTGATATTACTAGTCTAAAAGTATGTCCTAATATTGATTGTTTGATACATTTGCTCACCAAACATTTTATTCAACATTTCGTCCTTAAACTTCCATTTACTTATCCACAATACAAGATCCCTTACTTCTTTTTTTATTGTTCAGCATTGAGACATTTGTATCTCATGGAATATGAAATACACCATTTTTGCTTCTTCAGGGATTTAATAAGTTAATTAGCCTATAATTAAAATTTTTTACATTATCTTCTAATACGTTTTAAATTTTTATCTTGAATTGCCCTTTGCTTGAGGATATGGTTCTAATAGACATAGACAATTCGTACCTCCTGAGTGTTGATTCTCCTAAGCTATGATCATTTGTCTTTTATGGCGATATACAATTGATATATCTTGAAAATGTACCTCTTCTTTCAAATGTTTTGTATGAGCCTGCAAAATTAGTTATAGAGGACAAATGCTTTTGTTAATATTTTTTTTGTTTATTCATGCTCTTGAGTATTTCAGCAGGTATCATTTTAAGGTAATGTTGCTACATTTCAATTGTATTTTTGAAGAAATTGAAATTCAACTTGTCACTTATATTTATTTTTCTCTCTATCTTTTCCATGATGAAAATACAAGTGAAATGCAGCAACATTACCTCAAAATGATACAAGCTGAAATACTGAAGAGCATGAATAAACGGAAAATATTATCAAAATCATTTTTCCTCTGGAACAAATTCTGCAGGCTCATACAGAATATTTGAAAGAAGAGGTACATTTTCTAGATATATCAATTGCATATCGCCAAAAAAGACAAATGACCTTAGCTTAGGAGAATCAATACTCAAGAGGTACGAATTGTCTATGACTTTTAGAAGAAAATAATCAAGCAATGGTCAATTAGAGATCAAAATTTCAAACATATTAGAAGATAATGTTAAAAATTTTAATTTTAGGCTAATCAACTTATTGACCCTGAAGAAGCATAGAAGGTGTATTTCACATTCTATGAGATACATATGTCTTAATGCTGAACAATAAAATAAGAAGTTGGGGATCTTGTATGATGGATAATTAAATGGAAGTTTAAGGACGAAATGTTGAATGAAATTTTTTGTAAGCAAATGTATCAATCGATTAATATTAGGACATACATTTAGACTAGTAATATCAAGTATAACATTCAATGTTCTTATATGAAAACTGAAGAAACAATTGAGAATGAGAATTATAAATCCAATGGTTATATCAAGTACTCTGGTGTTTTCTACCTTTGGAATTGTACGACAAGTATATTGACAATCCATAAAAAGTGTACTAGTTCTTACAACATCTCGAAAAGACAACATATTTAGAATGTCTTCAATTAAATGAATGGCAAGGTTTCTTAGACAATTAGGAGAAGGTAAATGTAGTCTTTGTTCATTTGAACGCATAATAATCTGTAGAAATTAAACACAATACTATTGGTATGTTCAGGGTATACGCTACACGAACAACAAACAAATGATCTTTACCTTATTCAATTAACATGTCACAACTCTAACAATAAAAGAAAAAGGTACATAATTTGTAGATGAAATTTGCTTTAATTTCCTTAATTTGCAACTGTTGATTTAAAATTGTTTGGCTTTTGTTAAATCAAATACATATAAAGTATTTTTGTATAGAAATCCAAGTGAACATAGAAGTTTATATTAGTGATCTTATACTTACTGTAGTAGATATTTATAGTACTTAATGCTTACATCAAAACATCATATGTATAACATGTGTTTATCATAACATTATTAATCAATAGATAACACATGACAGTTCATTCAACACTAAAGGAGTCATTTGATAGTATGTATAAAAATAGTATTTGTATTAAATTGTGGTACAATGTTTGACCGTAAATTTAACTATGGTACAACTTATTACAATTTCTTTTTCTTAATATTTTTACTTTGTATTTGCTTTGAACACTCTCTATGCCACCTCAACACCAAAAATGTATATTTATTACATTTCAAATTACTTATAGGAGGTATTAGGACATTTAAAGAAAATGTGTGTCCTTCAAATTTCCACTATAGTTCAAAGGGAGTACTTACGCATTTTTTTAATAAAAGAAAACAAAATAAATATTAAAAAATTGACATTGTTTTTCCATAACTTTTTCATTATGGAATTCGTGGGTTCTAGAACTAAATAAGAATCATTGTCTTTCTTTTAGTTAGATTTCTATCATGATAAATTAAATCTATCAAAAAAATATTGTTGTAGTTTATTAAATGCCTATTTTAAAACTTTTTCATTCTTCAATCTTAATGGTGGTTGTGTGTTGTAGTAGAACATAAAATGTGCGTCCATAACAAGCAAACGGAACCTAATAATTAAAGACTACTGGTGCACCAATATGTTAACTCGTTAGAGTTAGTTGATTTTTAAAATAGATACTTAACGCATTTATCTCAATTTTCGTAGGTCATTATTTCAAAAAGGAAATCATCAACAAAAATGACTTCAATAAGGAAAAGAATGTTATCTTGAAACATCAGAGAAATATTGGAAAGGTAAGCCTCAAATTAAAGGGACAAAAGAAGAAAACAAGTATATGGTTGATTAGCACATAAAGGAAAATCTAAATGAAGAAGAATACTCGCACATTTGGCAGAGATCACAACTGAATCATCAAGAAAGGAAAGAGTTATAAATCAAGCGACAAGATAACAAGTCTGTCGATCATACAAGGAAAACAACAAACCAGCAAAATGAAATAGGACGAAGCAATTTACTTCATGGATATAGGTCAACTAAGTTGCATCAATCAAAAACTCCCTAAATTAATCCTTGATTGCGATCAATACTGTGGGGTTTTCCCTACAAGAGCATAAATAATCATCTACATAAATCGACCCAGATTTGTATTGTGAAGTACGCAACTTCACTTTAGCATAGCTAACAGTATACAAATGAAAAGAAAAGAGACAAGAAAGAATTTGAGTGTAGATATTCAAGTTGAGGGTAAAGGTAGAAATCTGAATTGCATATTAGACATGATAATGTTTCAAATTGTTGTAGCACGAATATCTCTTCAAAGCTCATAAAGAAACCCCTTGAAACCCAAAGGGAATGGATTAGGCACTACATTGGTGATTTGAACCAGGATAAAATCTTTTGTGTCAATTATTTACTTCAACTTTCTCTTACTGTTTATCTTTCTACTAACTTGCAGGTGAGTCATTTCTCGACTACTATTAGTTGACTAAGTGAATTTTAAATTAACCCCCTCCCTCGTGAATATCAATTAGTATAAGAGAAGGTCTAATAGATTTAGTGTTAAACCACACGAGAGTAAAGATCAAATGTCACATTACAAAATCCCCGGTGCTTTACTTTAAGACGGACACTTTTCACATAGAACACCTTACTTCAATTGGAAAAATTACTCTCACAGAAAAGATAGATTCAGAATATTTGTCTCCGCAAATGAACATCAAGCTTGAGTATTCATCAAGAAAGGCAAAAAGGCATTCCTTGGATTAACTGAAAAGAATGGAACTGAAAAACCTTTTGATCCTAAATGGTTCGATTTTACAAAGGAACAACAAGAGGTAATTCAAACTAACGCTAGAGGTATGAGTTTGTTGTATGGTTTAGTAAGAGGAGAAGAATATTACAAAATTTCAAATGACGTAACTACGAAAGAAATGTGGGATAATCTTTTAGTGAACTATGAAGGAACAACTAAAGTCAAGGAAGCCCAAATAAGCTCCCTTGTAAATGAATACGAACTGTACAAAATGATTGACGATGAAAATGTTGAATCTATGTTCTCATGATTCAGCAAAATTATCATTGAACTAAAATCTGTTAAAATGGTGTATTCAAACTCGTTAAGAGTCAGTAAACTTTTAAACAGTCTTCACAAAGCCTGGGAATCAAAAGTTGTCATTCTTAAAGACTGAGATCTACAGAACATGACATATGATGAACTTCGAGGTAACTTAATGACTTATGAACAAAATCACATTAACAGGTACAACAAGGACGACAAAAAGAAAACAATAGCTTTTATTGGTGTCACATTAGAAACTGAGGAGGAAGCCGATGAAAATCAAGATTAAGGAATGACCCTCCTTAATCGTAGAGTAAGACATAAGCTCAGACAAAGGAGACAACGACCTCAAAAAGATTAAAAAACAAGGGACTTAAAAAGAAAAAATGATCGATTGTACTACTGCAGAGAACCAATAGATATCATGAAAACTAGTCCAAAATGAAGAAGAAGAACCAATCGACGAAATGAAGATAAAAAAAGTCTCAGAGCATGGGAAAACGGAGAAACAACCATTAATAAAAATGATGAAATGGAGAACTCGTGTTTCGTGTCTCTAGGAGAAACAAGAGAGGTAAGATCTTATAATTGTCCAAATTGTAATTACTTACAAAACTCTTTGGATATGGTTAGTGATGAATTATAGAAATTTATTGACGAATACAACAAACTTGTGAAAAGAAAGTTTGGCAGATTCTCCTTGAAGCAAGTCAGATTGAAGTTGATCAACTATTAGAAGAATTAGAGAAAGTAAAAATGAAGTTAAATAGTGTCAGAAAATCTTCAAGACATAGTTCTATTTAATCAAACAAAACTACGCTCTACTGAAGAAACTCTCCAAGTCATAATTTTAACTATTGTGTGTTTTACTTATGGCGATATAGGTGATAAATCCTTCACATGTAGAAAATATTCTTCTTGAAAATGGATTTGGAGACCTTAATTTGTTAATCATCAATGGCCCAAAAATACTTGGGTTCGTAAAAGAAACTAATCTTTTTGTCTTGCAGGAGCAATTCAAGAAAACCTACGAAAAGGGAATGTGGTACTTCATAGTGGATTATCCATACGTATGTGCTGAAAGAAGGAAAACTTCAAAACAATAAAAAAAGTAGTTGAATGATGAGATAGATTTGGAGGTAATGCTAAAGGAGAAGTTACTTGACTCAAAACCATCACTCTTAGGTCATCATGAACAATGCTTTTGCATAGAAGTTAACTAGACCACTTTTGGGCAGATGCAGTATGCACTACATGCCACATTCTTAACAGGTTCTTAATTAGACTGTTAGTGAAGGAGACTCCCTATGAACTGTGGAGAGGTAAGAAACCAAACATAAGCTACTTTAATCCATACAGATGCAAGTGCTTCATACACAACAATGTTAAGAAAAGTCTTGGTAAGTTTGATCCAGGAAGTGACAAAGGCATTTTGTTAGGCTATGATCCTATCAATAGAGTCTTTCATGTTTTTAATAAAAGAACTTTAAGTGTTGAAGAATATGTGCATGTTGTATTTGATGAAACTAACACATGAATATAGGAAATTAAAGGAGGTGATGATGAAATCACCCCCCATCAAAATAGTGGAAATTACTGCAGATATAAGTTCCAAAATTCATATTAAAGTCAACTACAATGAAGGAAAGTCGACTAGTCTAGCTGATAGATCAAATATTCCAAGAGAATGGCAACATAATACTAATTATCCTGAAAGTTTCATTCTCGATAAACATGAAGGAAAAATCAGAAGTGATCTTATCTAAGAAAATAAGCTTCCGTTGCATTGATATCTCAAATGGAACCTAATAGAATAAACAAAGAAACTATAGAGTAATCATGGGTGCAATCAATGAAGGAATAATTTTATCAATTTGAAAGAAATCAAGTATGGAGTCAAATAGAAAGACAAAAAAATTTCTCTATTATTGGAATCAAGTGCGTATTTCGAAACAAACTAGATGAAAATGGAAAAGTTAATCGAAACAAAGTATGGTTATCCTCTCAGGGATACTCACAACAAGAATGTATTGGGTACAATGAAACCTTTGCAACTGTAGCAAGCTTATAATCTATTCAAATATTACATTCTTATGCCTCTTTCAAGCATTTTATACTATTTCTAATGAATTTGAAAAGTGTGTTTTTAAACGGTTTTATAAAAGAAATTGTTCTCAACCCCACGGTTTTAAATCCTTCTTGTCCCAATTTTGTGTACAAATATTCCAATGCTATTTGCATACTCAAATAATCTACAAAAGTTTTGTATGAAAGAATGAGTTCGTTCATCTTGCAAAATAATTTAGGGTAAATTTACACAATGCTCTTCATTGAAAGTTCTTATTAATACATTTTATAGTTCGTATCGATGTTGATGATATTATTTTGGAAGTTCTAATCCTTCTTTGTGCGAGAATTTTACAACTCTAATGATAGGAGAATTAGAAGTGAGTCTTATGGGAGAACTCACATTCCTTCTCGAACATCAAATTAACCAGTCAACTAATAGAACATTCATTAGTCAAGAAAAGTACAATAAGGAATTGATTAAGATGTTTGGACTCGAAAAGGGCCAAGCCTTTGGTACCTGAATGAGTACGCCACGTGTCTCCAAACTGATGCATCTGGAAATGAAATGGATGAAAAGATGAACAGAAAGATAGTTTTACTACTAAAAAATATTGAATACCTACCTAAAAATACCGACCTCCAGAGGCCGAAAGAATCTTGGTCGCTATTCAATTCAGACCTCTAGTACTGACCTCTCCATGTCAGTTGGTAAAATTCATTATTTTATTTTCCGACTTCCTGATGTCTCTTTAATATATTTGTTCATTTCATATTTTTATTATTTCCATCTTTCGGAGTTCAGCACATTTAATTCTCAAATTTTAGAATACTAAAATCTGGAGGTCGATATTGCGACCTCCTAAAGTCGGTATTTCTTATTTTTGAGATTCCAACCTCCGGAGGTCGGTATTTTCATTTCTTTTTTATTTTAGTTTCCGACCTCTAAAGGCCAGTATTTCTATTTCTTATTTTTAGATTCCGACCTCCAATGGTCGGTATTTCAATTAATTTTTTTAGGTTTCAACCTCTGGAGGTCGGTATTTTTTTTCTTATTTGTTAGATTCCGACATCCGGAGGTAGGTATTTTTATTTCTTATTTTTTAGATTCCAACCTTCGTAGGTCGGTATTTTTGTTTCTTATTTTTTAGATTCAAACCTCTGGAGGTCGGTTTTTTTATTTATTTTATTGTTGAGATTCAAATCTCCGGAGGTTAGTATTTTTATTTATAATTTTTTAGATTTCGACCTCCGGAGGTCGGTATTTTTATTTTTGATTTTTGAGATTTCGACCTCAGGAGGTCGGTATTTCTGCAACAGAATTGGCAGCATTGAGTTACAATTTTAGTATCCCACTTGCATATTTATATCAAAACAACCTAAAGAATTCAAAATAAGCTATTACAAAATAATCTTCATCCAACTAAAAGAGTTCCAAATGAGCTATTTTAAAATAAACTTCATCCAACTAAAACAACATAATATTTTCAACATATGCATTAAACTTTTTTTAAAAAAAACTTCATTCAACTTCATAATAAGCTAAAATACGATCAAACAATTCCAATAATATGGAAGTCTAAAATGTCATACAAATATAAGTACTCCTTATCTCAATCACTCTCATTATCACCCTTATTATTATCATCACATTCATGATCAGCTCCATCTTCACTGCTTGCAGTACATGTAGGAAGTATCTTTCCTAATTCAAAAGAAATGTTGATTGGTTAGTTCCTTATCGGATAACTCCAGCCGAATTGAAAGTGTTGAATGCTAAACTCAAAGATTTACAGCATAAGGCTTTTTTTGGCCTAGTGTTTCTTCATGGGGTGCTCCGGTATTATTTGTGAAAAGGAAGGATTGGTCACACAGAATGTGTATCGATTAGTATAAACTCAACAAAGTCACAATAAACAACAAGTATCTTCTCCCTCGGATTGATGATTTGTTTGATCAACTCCAAAGGCGAGTTACTTTTTCAAGTTTGAATTGAGATCGGGATATCACAAACTTAGGGAGACAGATGAAGATATTCCCACGATGGCCTTTCGGACTAGATATGGTCATTATGAGTTCCTAGTATTGTCTTTTGGATTGACTAATACCCCATTGGCGTTTATGGATCTCATGAATAGGGTGTTCCAAAACTATCTTGATGCATTCGTGAATATCTTTTAACGATATTGTGATATATTCATACAATGAGGGTAATCATAAGGGGCATTTGAAGGTTGTTTTGAAAATTCTTAGAGAACAACAACTATTTTAAAAATATAGAAAATATGAGTTTTGGTTGAGGTCGGTGGCATTTTTTGGTCATATTATCTCTTCTAGGGTGTCGAGGTTGATGAAAGGAAAATTGAGACGGTGAAAAATTACCCTACATCATTGAATCCAGTCTAAAGTAGGAGTTTCTTGGGTCTAGAGGGTTATTATATGAGGTTTGTGGATGATTTTGCGTCCATTTCTTATCCCTTGACTACCTTGACCCAACAGAATGTGAAATATCAGTGGTCATAAACAGGTGAAAAAAGCTTCAAAATTTTATAAGATATGCTTACTTCTGCTCCATTATTGCCCCTACCGGCGGGTACAATGGATTTTGTGGTTTATTGTGATGCATTCTGAGTAAGCTTGGGGTGTGTTCTTATGCAACATGGAAAAGTAGTATCATATGAATCTAGACAACATAAGGTGCATGATCAAACTCATTATCTTTAGTTAGCGCTCGTGGAGTTTTCTTTTAAAATATGTACGCATTACTTGTATGGTGTTCATGTGGGTTTGTATACGGACCATAAAAGTCTTCAATAAGTATTCACACAAAAAGATTTGAATATTCGTCAAAGACGTGGTTGGAATTATTGAAGTACCACAAGATGAGTGTTCTCTATCACCCCGACAAGGCTAATGTGGTGGCGGACACTCTAAGTCGTTCGTCCACAGGAAGTGTGTCCCCTGTGGAAGAATTTAAGACAATCCTAGTGAGAGATGGTCATATGTTGGCTCGTTTAGGGGTACAAATTGAAGATTCTCTAAATGGTGGTGTTGTGGTATATCATAACTCTGAGTAGTCTTTGGTTGTTAAAGTGAAGTCTAAGAAACACCTTGATCCATTATTGATGGAGTTGAAAGAATTTGTTCTTTGGAACATGAATGAGTCATTCTCCTAAGGGGTGATGTTGTTCCTAGATACCCAGGTAGATTGTGTCTGCCAAATGTCATTGATTTGAGAAATCGGATTCTTGAGGATTCTCATGAAGATCGTTACTCTATTCATCCTGGTTCTACAAAGATATATCATGACCTTAGGAATGTTTTTTGGTGGAAAGGCTTAAAGAGGGACATTGCAGAATTTGTTGAAAAATGTCCAACTTGCAAAAACAACAAAAGACAGGTGGTTTACTTCAAGAAATCCAAGTTCCTACTTGGAATTGGGAAGACATTAATGTGGAATTTCGTCGTAGGTTTTGCTCTGACACAAAAGCAACATGACTTTACATGGGTGGTTGTGGAAAGTTTGATCAATTCCACTTATTTTATTCCCTTTAAGTCCACATACTCAGCGGAGAATTATGCGAGGATCTTCATAGATGAAATTATGTGTTGGCATGGTATTCCGTTATCCATCACATCAGATAGGGGTGCACAATTCATATCTAGATTTTGAATGTCATTCCAAAAGGGTAGGGTACCAAGGTGAAACTAAGCACCGTTTTTCATCCCCAAATGGATGGTCCAGTGGAGATTATTATTCAAACCCTTGATGATATGCTTAGAGCTTTTATAATTGACTTCAAGGGAAATTGGGATAAACACTTGCCTTTGGTTGAGTTTTTTTACAATAATACTTACCATTTATCTATATCTATGGCTCCTTTTGAGGCCTTGTATGATAGGAGATGTAGATCTTCAATTGGATGGTTTGAAGTGGGGAAGTCTTCACATTTGGTTCCCGAATAGATTAATAAGACTTTGGACAAGGTTCATATAGTAAGGAATCTCTTGAAAATAGACTATAGCCAGAAAAAGTCATATGCTTACCATAGGAGATGAAACTTAGAGTTTGAAGAAGGTGAAAAAGTGTTCCTAAAAATTTCACCTATGAAATGGTGGTGATATTTGACAACAAAGGGAAGTTGAGTCCTTGTTATGTGGGTGCTTATGAAATTTTGCAAAGGGTTGGCGTTACCTATTGACTTGTCTTCGGTTCATCTTGTGTTCCATGTTTTTATGCTTAAAAAAGTTTATCGATGATACCAAGTCCATTCTTCCAATTGAGGGTCTAGGTGTACAAGAGAACCTCTCTTATGAGGAGGTTCCTATTGAAATCCTTGATAGACAAGTTCAGAAGTTAAGGAACAAGGAGGTCACTTCAGTAGAGGTGTTATGGAAAAACAACCTTGTTCAGGATGCAACATGGGAGGCCGAGGCAGACATGGAGTCCTGTTACCCTCATCTATTTGAAAACTAAGGTTAGTTGTTCCTATTTATAGTGAAAATAATGATTTTATTTTATATTGCCTTGATTTTTAGAAAAATAATGAATTTTATGTTTTTATTTACAGGAGTTACAGTAATTTATGCCTATTGAAATGAATGTTTTCATGAAAATACTCTTTTATTTGATTTGAACTTTTATGGTGTTTTTTATTATATTGTGACTTCACGAGTTTTATTGAGAATGTTGATATGTGTTGTAGAAAGCTTTAGCATAAGTGAATAAGCATATAATGAATATTGAACTGTTATGAGTTGAAAATGATGTTTTTAGTGTCTTGGTGTAAAAGGTGATGTAATTATGTTGATTTGAATTTTAACTCATGATTTGATATTTTGTTGGTTGTTGGGCTTGTTATCTCGAGTCAATTATTTCCTTTTTAATAATGTTAGTGTCATTCGGGTAAGAATTTTCGGGGGGATAATGTAACACTCTGAAAGTCTAAACCATAATTTAGAACCTAACATGAGTGCCTAAGGGTTTGGACACTATGTTTAGGTAACATATAATTTGTATAAGTTGTCTAGGAAGTTTTAGATTCAAAGCTTCGAGAAATTTCCATGACGTCCGGAAACTAGTCCAAGAGTTTCTTGAGTGCCTTAGACTATTTGACTAGGTTTTAGGAGTCCAAAATTGAATGGAATTAGTTAGTAAGGTGTGTAATACATATTAAAATCGGTTTAGGGTTGAAACGTTCGTATACGACTCCTCAATTACCAACCAAAGGGTCGTTGAGGAAGACCCTTCTGTTTGGCTAAAAGCAGTCCAAAGACAGTGCCATCAATGATTGCTAACCAACGAGGGCGTTAGCAAATCGACGTGGTGTCGATGGACACCGTAGATGGTCCTTAAGTAAATTTTGTGAGGTTTTATTTTGGCTAGTGTCTTACAAAAATGAGAGATATGAAGCAAAGAAGGGACACTAGCCGTCGACTAACCTAAAACCGTAGGTCGGGGTCTCGTATGTTAGGTCACTATTTTGGCTGCCATATATTAATTAGTCTAATTAATTAATTAGGTGGTTATTTAATATGTTAGAGGTTCAGGGTAGTCTAATTAAGTTAGTTAATGAGTTATAGAACACCCGTAACATAATTAAACTAACCTAACCCACATATTTTTCAAATCCCAACTGCTTCTTCCTTCACACCTCATTCTCTCTACCAAATAGAAGATTTCCATTGTAGGGATAGGTAAAGGTCTAAGGGCATTAAAGAGGTGGTTGATCCATCTTTCTCCATCAATTAACAAGGTATGTGATTCCTTTCACCAAAGGGTTCCTCCAAATTGATTTCAAAAAGATGATTTTCAAGTGGGTTTTTTTCAATTACGAATTTGATATTCTAAATTTCTTTGTTTATGATTTATTTAGTTGATTATGATTATATTATGATGTATAATATTAAACAATGGTAGTTCTTCAGTAATTAATCTATGTTGTGAAGTAGATCATGAATTTTACCCAAATCCGTAACCCTAGGCTATGAACTAGTGATTAATAGTTTTATAATGATTCAATTGACTTTATTATTGTGTTGATTACTTTGGCGTGATGATACTACACCCATTGTTGGGTTGAATTGGATGTTTGATTGTAAAACCTTGATCATTGCTTGTCAAGGACATTACGGTAAGTCTTGTGCTCAATCCTTAACTTCAATTATGACTACTTGTGTTTAGTGATGAAGTTATATTGAATTATACCTTATGATAAGATTGACTAGGGTTGGTATGATGTTGAATTTGAATGTAGTGAATTATGACTTGTGAGTTGTTGGCTAAGATGTAATGATATATTCATGGTGATGACTTACCTATGTGCCTTATTATAATGTGAATATATAAATGTGCTAACCTAACATGTGTGAATTGAAATTAGAGGACAATACCCATGCAATTCATAATGATAAATGATGATGATTAAATAAGGGGTAGACCCTATGACCTATACTAAGATTTTATAAAAATGGATGACTTAAAGACATTTTATAAAGGGACTGTACCTTAACACCGAGTGAGCTTGAACATGAGGGGTGAAACCTTCCCTAGGTGGGGAGGTAGGGTTCACCAGAGTGGATAGCCTCCTGTCCCAAAAGGGCATAGAGTGATATTTCCAATAAAGGCCTCCAAGTTCCATAATCTATGTTGCCTCTGTAGGATTACTAGCTAGATGAATCCACCTAGATGCTATGTTAATGTTTGGTACTACTTTGAAAGGTAGACCACCTTCCATCGGTGTATGGTTTTTCAACACCGGATTCCACTGTTAGCTCTTATAGTCTATGTCGGTTAGCGCAAGTGTTCCCCAAAGTAAAATGAAGTAATGAAGTAAGCACTAACTAGAGTGACTTAAGAGGATTGACTTAGCCTAGGTAGGGGTATGTATCTCTACCTATTCCTTAAATTAGTTTACATTGAGGGAAGCCTTAGGAGGTAGTTATTGTGTTCTATAATGCATATATTATGTATATGTTGACTTTACATGTTATTCACTCTATATGATGTTAGTTTCTTATGAGCATGTTGTCGGTGTATATTGCATAAATATGATAATGGTTACTCTTGATGTTATGATATGTGAAGTTAGGCAATTTTTGTGGTCCTTGATTTGGTTTACTTAATTGAGTGAGGTTAATGGGCTTTGATTGGTCATTGGACTTGTATACTTGATAATGGGTTGTGGGTAACGGTCTAGTATGTGTTCAAATGTTATGAAGTTCTTTTATATCGCCTTGTAGTTATAATATGATGATTGAAATTATTTGGCTATGCATATGTTGACTTGACTTAGTTTTCTTTGACCTGTGCGGAATAAGCCATTGCTGTGATAATTATATGTTTTCATGGTTAAGCTATTTCATTAATGTCCGTAAATGGGATTTTTAAAGTAACTTGCATGTTTTCAACAAATTGTCCCTTTTCTAGACTGATTTCTATGTTGTGTGTGCATCGTTTCCAGACCTAGTACAAGCAATGTGCTAACCCCTATTTTATCCGTTTTCCCAAATATTTTAGGTTCTGGACGTTGACGAGGTTGAGGCCATTGAATAAGACTTGGATCCTCATTCTCCAAGTTGGGTAGGTCCTCACTAGTTCAAGCACAATGCCATTTTCTAGCATTGGATTTTGATTAGTCTTAAAGACACTTTGTTCATTCTCTTTCAATTGAGAACTATGATTATATATAATATATGTGGCTTTTATATTATTTATGTATGGTCTATGCCCAATTGTTTTACTCTTTTTTAGATGTTTAGGATATGAGACATCCATTTTAAGACTATATTGTATCTTATATATATGTGTACCACAAAAGTAGAAGACTATATAATCTTCTTATACGAAGGTTTTATGTATTTTCGATATGAATATATTATGTGTATGCGAGAGGTCAAAGTAAACCTCATGAAGTAGTGTAGATCAAAAATTATAAATTTTCTACATTTTTTTACCTATTATTGTAATGATTAATGCTAAGAGGCAAGTCTTAGTCCTGTCAGAGGACGAAGATATCGTTTAAGTCTAGGGGGTTTTCCCTTGATGTGACAATTGCACTATATAGGTATAATTTTTTTTGTTATGGAACCAAAAAGTGATATAGTCATTTCGCAATTCCAATAATAATTTTGTATCATCACTCAAAAAAGAGATCGGGAATAACCTCAACCTCGTGGACGCATTTGAGATGTTTTAAAACACAAATGGTGTACACACCTCCTCAAAATTTCAAAGGTGTTCTTGGAGGTCCTAATGAGTTAAACCTCCCAAACATTCCTCTTTGTTTGATCAATTGTAGTTAAAATATAGTTATATGAAACACTGTACTCCTGGTTATGGGATGTATCCGAATGACTTCCATAGTTTGAACAATATTGACGTGCATATTTTTGAAATCACCCATGTCATGTTGACTGTAGTGACTATCATTTCCATTATCATGGTCAATCATTGTATAAGACCTGCATCTCAACCAAAAAGAACCCAAAATAACAATTTACTAAAACTAAGCAAATTAACAACCTAATTTCTCAAATGAATTCTCAACAACCAGTATCCGGTCGCGGCACCATTTTTGTAACACTGATATGTACTCTCTAAAATTGATTAAAAGAGACACTTTTCGTAATCATTAAAAATACCTAACTAAGAGTCCAAATCAGGGACGTTTTTCTCTCTTAAGTAAATCATCACTCATCATGTCTTTAATGAGGTGTTACAATGTGGTTATTATCACAACATGACTCATAAGTTGCTTGAATTATTGGATCTTGAGAAGTCTCGTGTGGCATGGCGTGACTTTTCTCTTTTAATCAAAGAGGTTTTCACATAGGTATTTTTGCTCTTTACTTTAAGCTTTTATGTTTTTTCTATTATTAATACAATCAAGGAACCTTATCTCTTAGCTCGTGGAGGATTCATAAAAGTCAACAATATAAAGTCTATCATTTCGTGGAGAATCAAGTGAACTTTTTTAAGATTAAAGTTTAAGCCTTCGGTGGTTAAAACCTCTTATTTCTTAAAAGATATATACATAAAACAAACAGAGGGGGACGATATGCTAGACCTCTGTTAATAAGCATTAATATACAGCCTTGAAAAAAGCTCATATACAACAAAAACTTAAGAAAGATCATAGATAGTGACTCGTAATCTTTTTGTTTTTTGCATGTCTTAAGCAGGGCATCACAATGACATCAATGGTGTACATACCTGATGCATCTTTTGGCAAATCATTAGGATAAAAATTCAAGACGTACTTTCTATATAAATAATATTTAGCTAGTACATCTGCCACGTGATTTCCCTCTATGAAGTAATGTTGATCTATCACATTGGCCTGCAAATTCATTCTTCTAGACTCATAATAGAATCCCGCAGTATCAAGGCCATTTGGGATTAATCCTTAATTATATTGGCAATAACAAGGAAATCACATTCTAAAATAAAGTTTGAATAGCCATTTTCCACTAAAAAAATTTGGATTGAAAATAGGCTGGTATGACCTCTCGTATATTGCTCGTACCTCCTCATCATAGTCCTGAACCCACCACCACCTTAATCAGTTGGAAAAAATAAATATTTCCATGAATACCTATAGTATCTTTCTTCCACATCACCAGTTCTCCAATAGATTCTACTCAGTTGTCTTTTAACCTATTTAAGGACTGATATTGTAAGACATACTTAATCGATATTGCTCATCCTCAAATGGAGAGGAGCTTTTTTTCCATCTTTTAGTTCCTTTGATAATTTTAGATACCATATCAGTGAAACTAGAAATTAAAGTTTTTCTGATGTACAAGTTGCAACCCAAATATGTTATAAGAAAATGCTTATGTGTATAATTAATAATCCTTTTTATTCTATCTATCTCATTCATAAGAGTCCTTGCAATAATCAAGAAACAACTTTTTTACTCATTAATCTTCTGGACACAACCTGAAAAAAAAAAGGATAATATCGTCAACATAAGATAAATGTTTATCTTGAGGGTCTTGTCTTATGATTATAAAACCTTTAAAAAGATGATTACTATTCAAATCTTTTAACATTTTAGAAATTTTTTTAGCTCTCTTAATGAAAAACGTTTTCCACATCTATTAACAAGGACAAGAGTATAATATATTACTAATGGATGTCCTCATAAGACTAAACTATCTTTCAGAAAAAACAAATATTCTTAAAATATCAAAAAGAAATTGATAATTAACTTAGTCATATCATATGCTTTAGACATATCCCGTTCAATGAAGACAATGACTATGTAATTCTTCTTTTAATGCCATGATTTAATTTTTTGCGGCAAAAAAATATTTTTTGTTATCAATGTACCATGTATAAAACCAGATTGATTTTCAAAAATAATCATAGGAAGAATGTGGTCCAGGACATCATTTAGACCTTGGAAATGATCTTTTTAGTAAAGTTTCTAAGGTCAATAGGCCTTGTATCAGAAAATGAATCAAGATTATTAACATTATGAATAAGAAATAGACATGAAGTAGAATACAACTTAGTCAACTTAGCCTCATTGAAATAACTTCGAATAAAATCAACCACTTCCTTTATATAATGCTCCAACCGGTGATAAAACTCAAATTACCTTCAAAATAAGTTAAAAGAGTAAGAGGTTGTTAGCAACAAAAATTCCCAAGAAGCATCAGGGTCGAATCCTACAAGAAAACATTTGTCGGCAATTGGTAAGACATGATTTTGGTAACAAAATTGGATTTGGGCAAAGATACTATCAAACAAAGTATACATGGGAATTAAAAATTTAGGAATTCAATCCACTCCCCACTATCCATTCCAATTCAAGACCTAAACTAATCATAGATAGTCTTGATCATTATAAATCAACACTAATCTCCCAAATAGTTTTTTCTGTTTCTATTAAAGAACCTCAATTTCATATACACAATTACAACTATAATCCTAACAATATAAATCAAGGAATTGAGAAGAGAACAAGAGATTTTACTATTCGGCACCCAATCTTCAAGCCCAAATATGTATATTCATGCAACTTACCTTACAAATCTTTACCCAAAAATATAAACCACAATATTTTCTCTACTCTTAAGTTTCTCTCAGTTCTTCTTTCTTCCTATTTACTTTTTTACCTTGTTTTACTTGTTTTATTTAAATTTCTTCTAAATCAACTCTACATTAATTTTCCTCAAAACATTATGAAAACCACATTAAAAGCACAAATTTTGAACTAAAGCAATCCAATATAAATAAGAAAAGAGCCTCAAATGAGTGAAAATCCTCAGTAACCAGTTCGAAAGAAAATTCAGCCAAATCCATCAAGAAAAGGAGAACTATTAGGATCCGTTCGAAGAACTGTATTATTAGCTTCCTCTTCATCAAGAATTTTTGTGAGATCATCATTCTCATTTTGGTTAATAAGTTGCTAAATAAATTCCATATCTAGGGGGTTGGTTTGTCCATCTAATTTAGTAAGATTATTCTCAAACTTATTTAAAGCCTCATAAGATTTTTGTTGGTCACTCTGTTCCAAATTACCTAGCTATGAAGTAGATCTCGTCTATCATAAACTGCAGAAGTTCAATATGTCATTTGAGGTTCATAAGGTGATACTAAAAGCATGGAATCCATGTCAAAAAATAGAACAAACAGCTATACTTTCCTCAAATATTCAAAATTCTTCTTGGCCAACCCTTAATTTGTTATTGAGAACAAGATGAGAAGACGTAGAACATTAATAAGTTGATCCTTCGTATGTACACAAAGAAGATGCATTTACCCAGTTTTAAGAGTAAGAAAATAGAACATGAAAACATTCACCTCGAGAGAAAACGAAAAGGGTAAAGCCATACCCCTTCCCCTCTCTTGCACTTCCAGCTCATGATATATATGCCTTTTTTCTGATCATCCTTTCTTCTAATGGACAATCATTTATTGAAAATCAAGGAGACGATAAAATCAAAATTTCAAGAAATTCAGTAGTAACAATATGTTTATCATGAATTCTACATAGGGCAATATAGTTGTTGATTACAGTGCAAGACATGAGTTGCTAATATTGCAGGTATTTTTCTCTACGTTGTTATTTTATGCACTAAGAGTAGAATTTTTTGAGAAAAAATCATCATATTCTCTTTAGGTTTGTACAATGTGGAGTGGCCAAGAGTGATCTGCAGCTGTATATGCTTGTTTTCCTACTTATTGAATAATAATCATGTTTCTTTACGACATAATAAAAAGAAAAAAATGGAGGATGGAGAAATGGAGCACACCTTTGCTCACACACAATAAAATACTACATGGCATCATGTCATGCATGCAAAGGATTTTTCTTGCCAACAAAAGGTGGACTTGCATTTACTGTTCTCTAACATTTAAAGCCATGCACTTGGTGCAACAGAGACTTCTGAGTACCGTTGAATATTTAAGAGAGAGCTGGAAGGTGGATATTCTATAAAACTACCAAAGTCATCAGTCATTGGAATGAAAATTTTCATTTTACACACATATAAACGATTTTAGACTCGGTAAGAGTTTTCTCCATATCAATTTGGAAAAGGAATAAAGGTTTGGATATACACGTAGTTAAATGCTGACCCAGATTTATGTGTCTCTTGAACAGAAAGACAATAATGTCATAACACTGTTAATACCATTATGATCGTTGTAGAATCAAACATTAGCAATAACTCTTACTTGCATTATTGGAAATGAGTTAAGCACATTGACATAATCGTTCAATTTGGAGACAGTTTGGTTTTGCATATAAAATAAAATGTAACATATAAGTCAATTATTGAACTACCAAAGCTAAAACATGCAAATCTACAATTATTGACTAACCATGGTCTGCATTTATGTGCAATCTGGCTTTATGGAAGTTGCTTTTTCACGTATAACCTTCAATCACACTGCAAATGACATTTAAACAAATAGAAGACTAAGCAAAGTTCATGAGAAATTGAATCTTATGATAGGACATGGAAGATTCATATGTATGCTGAAGTCAAGTAGAGTGTTGATAAAAATAATTGAAGAGAAAATAAATCAACCTTGATGACAACTTGAATTAAGGGGAACCTTTATTTCTTGCCTACTTGCTAAACACCCATAATAGATGATTCAACTTCCACAGCACCATTATTGATACCAAGAAACTGCAACAAGCCTATTAGAGAGAGGTTTTTAAATATTCACATCATATATAGTTTGTTTATTGATCTAGAAGCTGCAGACACATTATACAACAAGGAACAGTTGCCAAGCTATTATTCTAAAAATACAGATTCATAGAAATTTTTAAAAATACCAGTTTTACCTAATCCAATAGCCCTTCATATGGTTACTGTGAACACATTGGAGTGATCATACACACCTGCACAATACAAGGAAAGTGTTTAAGCAATAGAGATAAATGAATAAAAGGAAACACAAATACTGCTCCACACAATTGAAGATACACTAACCAAACCAAGTAACTATAGTATTTCCACAACCATTAATGTTGAAGAATTACGAATAAAACCAAAGCATTAGAGAACTTAATTTATCATATTAAAAAGATACATGGAATAAAAGTATACCAAGTAGCAAGATTAGACCTGCGGAACTATTAACTCTTTGAATATAAGGCAATTAATCAAAGAGCAGGTTGGAAGAGTATAATAAGATGAACTTCATCTTTCCAACATATTCTCCCAGCTTTGTTTTCTGCCAAAACACACTCTCTCTCACACATACCTATACAGATATCTTAATCAATAGAGTGACAACTAGCTATTCTAGAAAGGGAAGCAACAACAATTCAAAACATAATATGATAAACTAGCAAGAACATTCAACATAATCCAAAAAATTTGTCTCATCTTCACCAAATAACCCATGAGGTCACATAGCAATCTTATATGTTTTATAACTACATTATATGAGATATAATGAGAGAGGAGACATGGAAGGGCTGGGTGAAAGAAAGAGTCATGCTACCTCCCAAAGTATGGCAGTATTTATATCAGGCATACTCATCATATATATTATTATAAGAGGGAACAAAAAGTTAAAGGTTGAATTACAATTTTACCCTTACTATAACTTAAAATATTATAAAAGCATTTAATTATTTAGTTTAAATGTTAAACTGTATTATTTTAATAAAAATGTAGATGACTTTTGCATTTTCTTAAATTAATTCTTAATTAAAATATAAATAAATAATTAAATGTTGGGAATGTGAAAAGATATATTTTAATTATATATGTATATCCTAGAATAATTACTGGCACATAAAAAGAGTGACCCCCCATTTATTTGATTAATGCCACTGATTTTATTTATTTGATTTATTATTACTAAGATATTAAAAGTGTGTTATTATATATGAATGAATAGTAATAAATTATAAAGATGACTTGTAATTTCCTCATTTATTAATAATTACAATGATTTGTGTTTTTCATCTTTTTAATTATTCATTCAAACTAGACTAGAATCCAAGTTCAAAGCAATAATTATTAGTGGTAATGTTAATTCTCTTATTAAGTTTAATTATGATTTGTATTTTACATCATTCCATCTATCTATATATTAAAGATTATTATTTAGAACTGAAAAATATAGAATTTAAACAGACATTTTTGCTACTATTAAAGAATTAAGTGATAACCATTGAAAAATGAAAGAAATTGCCATTCAACTAATAATAAAAAAATTATTCCATCTATGATAGGCAAAAAAGCCATGAAAAAATAGAATACATGAGGTGGGGAGAAGAACTTGAAGACTTCTTTTTAGACTTTCACATGCCAAAGTCCTCATATCTCTTTCGATATATATTCTCCATCACGAAGATTATTGTTGTTTCTAATTTCTTTTGCATTTCTAATAAACTCATTGTGGTGTTGTAATCTTTTAGCCATTATTATGAGCTTTTGAAATAGATGTATGTATGAAATTCAATGTTTAAATTATATATCTGTTAGTTTTATATTTTAAATGTGATTATTGCTTTTAATCTTGTATAATTTTGATAGTACTGTCTTTTAATTTTAGAACCTTACTTAAATAATGTAAATATTTCACTCTATCGTTTCTCATTAAAATAAAATAGGCAATCTTATCAACAAGTGCATGTATTTTTAATATTCAATTATGGGCTATAAAAGGTTATCACTAATATTATAAAAAAGACTTATACAAAGTTGAAGAAAATTATATTATATTAATTAATTTCACATACTTTTTGCTTGATGCCAAATGCACAATTCCTTTTTATTATTTTTGTTGATACATGAAATATAATTGGTAAAATTAATATTGTTGATTTAAACATTTTCTATTTGATAGCACAATTTTAAATTATATAACAATAGTAAAAATTAAACGTGCAACGCATAATGTCAGAAACTAGTATGCTCTAAAAGAGCAAATTTAGTAGGGGTAGATAGCATATAATTTTAAGAGCAAAAATGTGGATCGACATATGACACATAAACAAGACAACTTTTATAGTAAGGGAAGTATTTTTGTAGGCAATACTTCCCTACAATAACAGACATCAACCCCATATGATATACAACTTTGCCATTGTTGGACATGTAAAGTTTTGTACCTAAAAAATAGAAACTACTTGATCAAACTAATAATATTAATGTCCCTAGAATAGAAAAAGGCTCTACCTTTCCCTTTTTATGGTGTCATCGTCAATCTGTCCGTTGTCGTCAAATTGACTCTAATTCCACCTACCTTAAAATAATAAAATAGAGATATTATTTTTAATAGACTCCCAACTAAAAATAATTATATATGTATAATATATACTAGATGGGCACGGCCAGTGTTGAAATTTTATATTGGGAAAATTAACAATGTCTTACAAAAAAAATACTTTACTTAAAAAAATAAACCCTTCATTACTGAAAATACTCATTCAACCCTTCTTATTTCTCCAACAAAAAAATGAGTAGGCAACAACATATTTAATTCTGTTTTTCTTGTTGGTTATGATGTTGTACACTTAATACACATTTATCAATAGGAAGAATAGAAACGGGGCTTTTAGTTTGTTGACTAACTTCATTCACATTAGATTGTGAGTTGTTTCTCACTCATTTGGAAAGTTTTAAAGTAGCAAGTGTCAACATCTTCTACAAATATAAACCTATATTTTGTTGCCAATGACAACAACAATAGTATATCGCTCTTTCACTTTCTCTTTTATTTTCATTATTCACTATACATCTCTTTTATTGTTGCATCTCAAGAAGCAGCTTATTGCAATTCTTCACCTTAGCACATCTAACAAAAAATGTTTACTTTTGCTAAGACTTAACATAAGGGATAATATCCAATATGCTCTTAGAAATGAAAAGAATGAAGAAGGAAAAAAGAAATTGAAAGAAATTATTCTTGAATTCAATATGTGAAGTACTTATTATGCTATTATTAGAAACATTACCATTGACTTCTTACTTTTAAACCTACTGCAAATAACCTCATAAAATTTGTAGTTATATTTATGACTTGAAAAAACAAAAGTCAAATCTTGTGGCATGGATATTACTTTATGAAACTGAGGTTAAATCTTATCATCTTTCTTTTCTGATTGATGAGAATAAATCAATTGATATATTAACTAAATGTAAATGAGGGGAATATATTACAACCAAAATATCTAATGTTAAAAGTTACCAAATGGCAATCTAATCTGGGGTATAATATCAACCACTTCATGTCCCTACGAAAATTAATTATGGTTACCTTATAACTCTTTTTCTTTTATGTGATTTTATTTAATATAACTTTATTTGTTGCATTATAAAACTGCATTTTACGAAGTGAGCATCCCTCTTAGTAGTACGATCCGAGGAAAGAATTAAGAATCTTATGTATTACAACCAACTACCGTGGATTCATACCTATAAGTTGAAATCTGAAATATAAACAAAAGCTTACCTATGATTCATGAGTCTTTTAAACTTTAGTGACAATCTCATATAAGTAATTAATATGATAAACTTCAAAATACTAAATTTGACAAATCTTATCATCATGCACACTAGTAGGAATATCTAGTTTCATCATAGTCATCTTAGTTTCTTGTATTGATTCTGATAAAGCATCATTTGTTAGAACCCAAATATGTTGCTTATACCATTATGTTATCTCTTACGCCCTCCAAGACAACAGTCTTGCATAATTTCTTGGTTATAAACATGACATTGTTAACAATTATATAGTACTATATTTGAACTGCATTTCCTCACTTTATTTTGAATACTAATCCGTATTTAATAAAAACCAAATCTTCTTCTAGACATTCTTTTTTCTATTTTTCTTTTGGATACCTCCTTAAGAAAAATAAGACACACAAGAGAATTAATTTATATGAAGATTAAGAAAAAAAAATGTTATTTAGTAGATGACCAGCTCGCACGGGAGGTAGGACATTATATAGGAACCAAATAGTAGAAGAGAAAATTTAGATGTCAAAAATAAAAGTTGGTATAGTGTAACACAATCCTATCCCATAAACAAATAGATAGAACCAAATAATGATTAATAGAAGAGAAAACATAACTTGGTTGTAACAGAATTTAATGATTTACACAATTGTAATCTATTTTAAAGATTCTAGTGAGCTTTTCTTCAAAAGGTCAATAGACGAGGCCAATCTCGTAGGTACTATCGAATCACTGTTCATTGGGGCTCGTTTAACCTTTAAAATGGGTTGTTTTGCCATGGTTACCAACCAGCTCCGTAGATAAGGTCGCTCAAAGCTACTCACAAAAAGTTTGTACTGAATACGAGGATACCTTTTTACTTGCGGAAATTTTAGAATCTATTCGAATTCTACTCTCTTATGACTCTTTCAAGAATTTTACACTATTTCATATGGATGTGAAAAGCCTGTTTTTTAACGATTTTATAAGAGGAAAAATTATTGTCAAATAACCCGGGTTTTTTAAAACCCTTCTTGTCCTGATTTTGTTTACAAACTTTCCAAGGCTCTTTGCAGACTAAAATAAGTTCAAAAAGCTTGGTATGAAAGATTGAGTTCGTTTTTACTGAAAAGCATTTCCAAAGGTGGAAAATTTACACAACTCTCTTCATTCAAAGATGTTGTTTATACATTCTTATAGTTCAAATATAAGTTGATTATATTGTTTTTTGAAGTCTTAATCCTTCTTTACACGAGAATATTGCAAATATAATGAAAGTTGAATTTGAAATGTGCCTTCTGGAAAAGTCACATTCAATCTCTTATTTCAAATTAACCATTAAACTAATGAAACATTCATTAGTCAAGCAAAAAACACCAAGAAATTTATTAAAAAGTTTGGACTCAAAAAGGGCAAAGCTTTTGGTACCCCAATGAGTTAGTCCAAGTTTCTTGAAATTGATGCATCTGGAAAATACATGGATAAAAAGATGCATAGAGAGATAGTTGGCTCATTACTATATATAACAGCCAGTCGACGCGATAGAATGTATATTATATGCATTTGTGCACGATTTCAAGCTGCTCCAAAGGAATCACTTCTCAAGGTAGGAAAACGAATCATTTGCAACCTCATTGGAACCACGGAGCCTGGATTATGGTATTCTAATTCTAGTCATTTTGATTAAATTGGTTATTCAAATGCTGACTTTGCAGGTGACAAAAACAACCAAACACTCGTGGAACATGTCAAATCTTGGGGCATTCTCTGTTCTAATGGCATAGAGAGAAACAAGTTTCGGTTGCTTTAACCACCACGAAATCCGAATTGTTAGTGGTTGGATGTGGTGGTACTCAAATTTTATGGACGATGCATCAATTACTTGATTATAATCTTTCAGATGAAACTGTACCGATTATCTATGGTAATACTTCCGTCTTTCAAAATATATTGTGCATGATTCTAGGGCTCAGCATATACACATAAATCATCATTTTATTCGTTATACCATTGAAAATTGTGAATTTTCACTCGAATTTGTAGACTCTAAAAATCAATTAGCTGATATTTTTACTAAACCTCTTTTTGAGGAAAGATTTTGCTCTCTCAGAGATCGCCTTGGCATTAAATGTGTTGACTAATCCCATTGTACATTACTGTTTACTTATTTTATTTCCTTATGCAATTAATGTGTTTTATCATTTTTTTGTTCTGTAATTATGACCCGCTGCTGCCTCTTCCGCTTCCCCTTTTTCCTATCAAATACCCTTTCCTTTCCCTTTCTCATCTGATCCCCTTTCTTTTCCCTCATCTTTTTTCTTTTTATTTGTTCTTTCCTCTCTCTCTTCTACTCTTCATCTCAACAAGACAAATAATCGCCCCCTGACCTCAAAGAAATCCTCTGTTTCTTTGAGTTCCTTCAAAGTAGACACCATCTCTCTCTCTCTTTTTTGAATCTCCGTAGGATCCGTGGATACTTAGTCTGATTCCTCAAAGAAGTTAGATTCTAGTACTAATCAGAAAGTATCAAACAAGCCTTGTCTCTATGTTACAGGATCTCTCTCCAACGCAGAAATGCAATGATTCTGGGGTATCGAATAGAAGAAGATATATGATCGCTTCAAAACTCGCCCTATTGTTCCCGATCTAGTTTTAGATATCAGTCAATTAAAGGACTCTCACTTCCCGGTAAGCTTCTATCTCAAAGCTCATAAACTGTCTCTCTTTTTTACTTTGTGTGGTCTTGAGCTTTTTTACGAAGCGGTTCACCTGCTTTATGCGAGTCTCCCCATCTTACCTAAGAGTGGTGAGTTATATTTGTTGGTGCTGGTTAAGCAATTCATCCTCAATGAAAAGTTATTCGATGATGTGTTTGGTATTAAGTTCTTTGGAATAATTTTGTACATGAACAAAACATGACCTAATGACTTTGAAATTTCTCTTAAAGGTGCAAAAGAGTCGTGGCTTAACCCGACTATTAATTTCTGACTTTGGGACCTTATCGCTATGTTTTTAGAATCGTATTCTCGCACATATCGTGGACCAAACTTTTATTCCCAGAAGGGCTCCTTGAGTAATATTTCTACTCATGATGTATTTGTTCCCTACTTTCTCCTTAGAAAATAGTGCATCAACTAGGCTGAATGGTACAAGGTGTACATTTTTGGAAGTTTCGAAAACTTGAATTCATCGGCAAGTCTGCCCTCTGGATTTCTCATCTCGAGGATTATTGTGGACCGTCTAGTGGATCTTACTTTGTTTACCCCCTCTCTTATAAATGCAACTTATGATTTTCATACTTTTTTCTAATACAGGGTATGTGCAAGTGGGTGAAAAGTTGGTAAAAAAGGACGGGGTATGTGCAAGTTGGTTAAAAGTGGGTAAAAAAGTACTCAGTCAAAACTCGAGTGGACTCTCCCTAACCCTCAAAAATCTCGGCGGATTCTGCCGGTCTTTTATTGCAGAACAATGAAGATGTCAAAACTAGACTCTGAGTTGTAGAACGATACTTGGAAACCCTTCATGATGCAATGGCGTTTACAGAAAGATTTTAGCCCTTATATTGGAAATTTTTGAATTTCCATGACAATGATCAAGCATGAAGGTATCTCAACGGTAAATCGCTTAATCAAACATGTTGACTCTCTCAAAAGTGGAATCAACTCCTCCAACAATGAGCTTGTTGTTACAGTTCAGACCTCATACTCCACTCTTTCGTGAAATGTGGAACGTTCTTACAGCACCTTTTATGACAAAGTGATTAACTCCCTCAATTACTTTTGAGGTGGTCATTATCTTTACTAGCTGACCTTTACATTTTGCACTAACTTCTAATAGGGGCATGTACCTCTATATCTCTTGGACTACTATTTTTTGGTCTTTGAATCTTAGACTAATCTGTTATATATTTTCTTTTCTTAAATCTAGTATGCTTTTTGTTATTCTTCTATATTAAGAAAAAGGGGGAGAAAACAAATATATCTTTCTTGCTCCTTTGTGAGTCTGGGGGAGATAAGATAGGGAGAGTTGCATGCATCGATGAACTAAGACATGAAACCTCAGGGAAGTCCAACTAACTTTGAGTAAAATAGACTATCAAGATTATTATTAATATTGTGATCAATCTTGTAATTACCAAAAAGGGGAAGATTGGTAACTCCTTAGAGTTAGTTGATTTTGCAAATAAACACTTAAGGCGTTGATATTAATTTTCGTAGGTCACAAATTCAAAAAGGAAATCATCAATATAAATGGCTTCAAGAAGGAAAAGAATATTGGCTTGAAGGTGCAGAAAAGTGTTGGAAAGGCAAGACTCAAATCTAAAAGACAAAAGAAGGAAAGGAATATATGGTTAATCGACATATGGAGAAAGTTTAAATGAAGTATAATACTCACACACTTGGCACAGATCACAACCAAATCATCAACAAAGGAAAATCCATGAACCAAGCCACAAGATAAGAAGTATGTCGATCATACAAGGAAATAATCACAACATCAAAAGGAAAGAAGAAGAAACGTTTACTTCATGGATAATGATCAACTGAATCGCCTCAACAAAGGACCCCCTTAATTGATCCTTGTTTGAGATAAATCCCTTGGGTTTTCCCACAAAAGCGCACAAATCATCATCTACACAAATTGACCTAGTTTTTTAGTGTGAAATACGCAACTTCGCTTTAGCTTAGCAAACAGTTTTCTTTTGTCTTTCATAAATCTTTGTAAGCACGTGAGTGATAAAATTTAAAATAATAGAGAAAATAAATAATTTGAGTGTAGGTATAAAAGTTGAAACAGTGTCAAGGTAGAAATCGGATTTGCATACCAAGACAGAATAAAGTTCCAAATTTCTGTAACATTAGGATATCATCAAATATCTTAAAGAAAACCCTTGAAACCCAAGGGAGCTTGACTAGCCACCGCATTTGTAATCCGAACAAGGACAAAACCTTTTGTGTGAATTATTACTTGCAACTTTCAATTATTGTTTATCTTACTACTAAATTGCATGTGAGACTACTATCGAGTACTGGTAGTTTACTAAGTGAATTTTAAATGTACCCCCCCCCCCCTGAATATCACAATAAACTTAATAAGAATAAGGGTATTAGCTAGATTGAAACCCTAGTTTTGTGGTGATTCCTGTAACACAAGGATAACTCAACTTTCATTAAGAGTGAGCAGTTAATTATATCTTTTTTTTTTTGCCAAAGATAGATAAACATGTATATGCACCATACATATGAATGTGGGTCCGTCTCTAATAACAAAATGAAGTTACATTATTAGTGAAAATCATTAATGTAAGTTTCAGTCTCTGATACGGCATGTTAAAGAATAAACATTTATCCTAATAAAGAAATTAATATACATGTATACCAGGATATATAACGAGCTTATCTAAGAAAGAAAACGAAATAAATCTCCCTTTTCCCTATCATATGCTACATTAACTTTCGTGATTGAATCGAGTGCAGGTATTAATCCTAATGAACAATATTGGACCAATTATACGATTCCACTAAAAAGGTTATTAATTTTGTTGCACAATATATAATCTAATGAAATGATGAACATTTAATTATATAAAAATGAAAATTAAAGGGTAAACTAATTTACGATATGCAATTATCATATGTATTATTAGTACTGAATTGTAGAAAAATTGCGACTTGTTCAAAAGAGGATAACTATTTATTAGTTTTTCATGTATAATTGTATTTTTTTTCATTAATTTTTCATATATTTTAAAATTGAGCGAATTAGAGCAATTTTAGTCAAATATGTTGTGTCAAAATAAAAAGCAGATCAATATCCAATTCAAACTGAATTAGATTGGATGAATATGAAGTGAGACAAAACGGGCAGATAATGAGTCAAGACCCAACTCAACAAAATTTCCGCTTAGTTTTATTATTTTATTAGTTCTTTTAATTTATTTTAGTACACAATAACAATACTGATAAAATATTTTATGAATATATATATATATATAAAGAATTCATGCTACTACAAATGAACAACTTTTTCATGGTCTGCTGAAAAAATGGTAATTAAACATGTGAAAATTAAACGCCTTACAATGTACAGAGCCATTTATGTTGGGGAATTTGAAATTTATATATAAACACTGAAATTTTTCATTTATATCAAATAAATATTTAAAAGAAAATTCAAATGAATATATCTTCGCCCCTTCTAGATCACCCTTACATAAAAGTGAATAAAATGTAGGAATTTTGTATCTATAATACTAAACAAATGATATCTTATGGTAATTTCAGATCTCTTATATATAAAAAAATGTCTATTTGTTATACAAAAAAAAGTCA